>BQNB010105548.1:12498-23579 GCA_026074375.1 Tanacetum coccineum
TTGTACTTGATAGGAACAATGTAAGTAATTTCGTACGTCCACATATTGGGGGAATATTGTTAGCCTTAAAATATGTTGACTCATACAAAATTCACTAGTTTTAATTAGGCAAGACCCGCAGGGACTAGTATTGTTAAGTTAGTATAGTATCCCTTGTCTTGACCTATATATACCCCCTCCATACTTCCATGGAGGGGTGAAGTTCACTTTTGTAAAGTGTAAGTGTGTGTGTTTTCTCTCTAGCACATACACATCTTCCCATCTTTATTCCTTTATTCTCTAATAACATGGCTAAATTTCCTTTCCATTTTACCATACCTCCGGATCAGTTTTAATTCCTGTGTTTATACATGTCATTTATTATTAACAGTTTATTTACTGGTTAAACCTATGCTATGTATGTTGTCTATTGATATGAGGGGGTTTCAGCCTGAGAGACTGGCACATGTTTGGTGGAAACAAATACCAATTCAATACACAATAAACATAAAAGAGGAAGATTAGAAGATAGAAAAGCGGTATAAGCCAAATGATAGAAAACTGTATTAGCCATATTAATTCTGGTTTAATGCTAGTTTGTTTGTTTTAGTGCAAAGATTTACTTATCTCGAAGCGGCATATCATTCTAATGACTTAGCCGGGACATCATCGTAAGACCTAGACACGATTAATCCTGTTACAATTAACGCATCCGCATAAAGCATCCTTTAGTTTAATTATAATCTATCTTAGAGAATTAAAGCAGTGGTGATCCTGTTCAAACCCTAGCCTAACGAAACTTTTCCCACTTATTGTTTGACGGTGTTTTATATACTGGTAGTCCACTATTCCAATCTTTATCAGTAAATTAAGAGCATGATTGCTGAAACATAAATGGGTCACCTACCGGTCTAACTAAGCTCATAATTCAAAGACAAAGACCATACCTTATTTGTGATCCTATTGGTCCAGTAATATGAAACACGATATGGAGAGCTATCCCGGTATCTAGATTAGTTGGTCCGTATCACTAGATCTAGTTGAATGATATGTCACATATTCAAACACATAAACAAGTATGAGGTGATAAACATAATTAAACAATCAACGATAAAATAAGAAACTGATTTTAACACAAACCAAACATTGAACTTTCATTAAGATGGCTAATACCCGAGGGTATTAGCCCACAACCATTGTAGTTATACAAGTGTAATCAAACAATTAAAATCGAACGATTAAGAGAGTAAAAATTACACGATGTCTTCTAAGGATTCGTGATCAATGCTTGACCTTGGTGACTGATCTTCTCTTCTAAAATTCATCTTTAATGAGTATGGTATAAAGAATATGATATTGCACATTAAAAATTCGTTTTTGAGTCTTCTATTTATAGTGTCTGAAAAAGACTCGATACGCCGTATCCAGCAAGGTCGATACAACGTATTGGGCTGGATTCCTTGGAGTGCGCACTACATTCGTAATAAATCATTGATATCATTCCCAATTTACTTGATTTACTGTATCTTCGAATAGTTATCTTCATGGATATGGCGTATGTAGATAGAGTGAATATGTCGTATTGGGAATTGGTAAAACGCGTTTTCTTGTGAAGTCTTGGCGTTGATACACCGTATCTCTTTAGTTGGATACAACGTATTGGTGAAAATTTAGCAATCTTCAAATGTCATCTTTTTAGCTCCAAATTATGCGCCTTTTAGCTTATCTTCACAAAACACTCCTGAATTATTGCATTTATCAACTTTAAAGCAATTAAGTACCAAATAATGCAATAATTATATAAAAGTGGGCAAAATAGATGGGATAAATGGTATAATAAAGTGACGTTATTTGATGTCATCAACAATTTAAGTTTTCATTGTAAACATTTGATACAACATGTCTACTTCAAATCAACAAACTTTGGCAGATTCGAGAGCTAATGAAAGACCTCCAATGCTTGAAAGAAGGAATTATACTCCATGGGAATAATTTCAGAAGGTTTTTGGATAATAAACATAAGAAAGGGGAACGGGGGGGGGGGAGGGGGGGGGGGGGGGGGGGGGGTGGTGGGGGGGGGGGGGGGGGGGGGGGGGGGTGGGGGGGGGGGGGGGGTGGGGGGGGTGGGGGGGGGGGAAAGGGGGGGGGGGGGGGGGGGGGAGGGGGCGATGTGGAACTCAGTTCAAAATAGACCTTATGTGAGGCCAATGATTTCTGATCCAGACGGTGTTGTGAACATAAAAAGTACTATGAAATAAATACTTGAACCGTTGTCAAAATTACTGAGGGTAACAAGAAGCAATACATTGCTGATGTGAAAGTCATGAATTATCGTCTTCAAGCAATACCAACTGATATATACAATTCATTGGATGCAGGTAAAAAAGCTAAGAAAATGTGGGAACTAATTAAGAAGCTGATGTTTGGTTCTGATGTTACTAGCCATGTGAGACACTCACGTCTTATGGATGAGTTTAACAAATTTGCAGCAAAAGAAGGAGAATCGCTAGAATCCGTGTATGAAAGATTGACAACACTTGTGAATATTATAGATCGTAATAATGTTCGTCCTATTCTAGTGTCAATCAACACCAAGTTTCTTAATTGTTTACAACCCGAATAGATCAAATATGTCACCATGGTTTATCACAATCAAACTAGAGAGACAGTTTCTTATGATATGTTGTATGATTCTTTAGTACAATTCGAACCACATGTTCTAGCATCCAAAGCAAAGAAAGTTGCCAAGAATCATGATCCATTAGCCCTTATTGCTCATTCTAATGCTTCTTCATCACAATCTCATGCAACTTCTTCTTATTCACCACAACCATACTATGTCACACATCCTTCATCAGTTGTTGAGTATGAAGATGAATATCAAGGGGAGTTACAAGGGGATTCTCAAGAGGAAAAGCTTATAACTGCCATGATGTTATTAGCTCCAACAATCACTCAAAAGTTCTCTACACCTACCAATAATCGTCTTTGTACTTCAACAAACACAAGAAATCAAGCCGTGATTTAGGATGGTCGAGTTGACATACAAACCAAGAATGCAGGTTATGGTAATAAGAATGCAGGAAGACAAAGCAGGAATCAAGCGTTTAATGCAGGAAATCAAAATGATGACAACAATCAGATTATTCAGTGTGTTCCACGAACTGAGTCAATTTCGGGAAAGGAAAATGTTCAGTGTTATAACTATAATGAAAAAGGCCACTATGCTCGTGATTGTTAGAAACTAAGAGTTCGTGATGCAAAGTATTTCAGAGAATACATGTTGTTAGCTATGAAAGATGAAGCCGAAAGCAACCTCACCAACAAAGAAAATGACTTTATGCTTGACACTTCATATGGAGAAGAAACAATGAAAGAGTTAATTGATGCAGTCATGTTGATGACTCAAATTCAACCAGCTGATGGTAATGCTGAAACTGTGGCATCATATGATGCAAAGGCTGTCAATGAGGTAAATGCTTCATCTAAGGTTCATGAACAAATGCGTCATGAGAAATGTTGTTTTTTTTCAAACATCTGATGATGATCAAATTGATTCTAATATCATATTTGATGATCCATATGTGGAAAATAATGGTGGCACGTCTAACCGCGATTCAAATCATCCTGACGAATATCATAAAATTCAAATGCTAGCATATAATGTTCAAAGAAAAGCTAAAAATAAAAAATGATTAATAATCAAGCCATAAAAAGCAAAGCTGTATGTAGCTACAAAAGGAGCTTGAAACGTGTAAGGATCGGGTCAACTGTTTGAGTCACTCAAAACAATTCAATGTTAATTCAATGTTCAAAATATAAAGAAACATGTGAAGAGTTGGAACGTGAATTACGAAATGATAAGAACACCATTGACAAAATTTTGAAAGAAAAAGATAACATTCAAAGTGATTTTTTCAAAATCGAAAATGAAAATATAATTATTTAACATGAAACTTAGTTAGCTAAAAAGGCTTTTAAAGAACGAGAAAATCGGTATCTTGAAGATATTATTGATATCGAAGAGAAACTGAGTTCTCATGATCGGATTGTTTATAAAATGGGTCAATCGATTCAAACAATTCACATGCTTAGGAAGACACTAAATAAAGATTATGATTCTTTTCTTAAAGCTAGGTTGGGTTACAAGAACCCCGAACGTCTCAAGAAGGCCATTGCAGCACAACCAAAAATGTATGATGGTGAAAAGCTTCATAGTACTAAACTAGTAATTGATTCACCTGATTCAGATGAAACTTTAGAAGATGCGGAAGAAAGTCAATTAAAAATGAGAAACAAAATGGTTCAAATTAACTATGCAAAATTAAATACGCTTTATGAAACATTTGTTCCTCAACAAGACTTTTCTGTAGAACAAACATATTTTTCAATTCCTTCTACTTCTACTAATGGTTTTGAGACAAAAGAAGTCGCATCAAATTTACCAATTCCAAAAATGTCTAAAGAGAGTAAATTGTTAAAAACGTTTGACACACTAGGTGTACAAATTAATGGTTTACGAATAAGAATTGATAACACTCTTTTAGAAGATCGACAACGAAGATGGATATCTGACAGTTAAAATTCTTTAAGAGAGTTTGATAAAACTGATGTAATTCTGATGTGCCAGCCAATATATAAATTCAAAGTAGTCCGTTCCGTTGTCCAGGTCATCAGGGATTCTGCTATTGCAAGTTTGGGGAATGATGGTAATATTTTAAGAAAAAAATTTCATTCAGTACAGCTCCGCTCCAGGTAATAATTGTTTTGTTTATTCATGATCCCCATGTCCTTTTCATCTCCCTAAGTGATTTTGAGAAGACGTGCAATCGTAGTTCATTTATTTCCACATTAGGTATCTTGATTCCATTGGTTATTTTGAGCACCTTTGTAATGTGGTCAACAGCGTCCCCCTCATCCATGTCATTAAAGGCATTATCTTGTAATATTTTTAAGAATTCATCACCAATTTCTGGTTTGGAATTTGCGATCATTAGTGAGCTAATATGCTCATGATTCCACTTTTGTGTCGTCCAAGCTTGCCATTGTCCAGAGTCGTAACCAGCAATCACCACTTTCTCAAAAATGGAGGAAAATGTTATGGACAATGTAAGTTTTAAACAACGATGTTTTTTTAAATTGTTGATGTATCAGACGGCAGATACGCCGTATTCAATTATTTTAAATACCCCCGTATAGGACTGTTTGAAAGTTAGTACGCCGTATTGAGTCCTCAGAATACGCCGTATTGTTTTCTTGGAAAATGGCCGTTTAGACTGAAGGAGTCAAAAGTGTTCTGGGTAGGTAGGTTTGATTAACGTCTTATCCAACTGGTGGATACGGCGTAATCAGGTGATCGAATCAGAACTGAATACTATTTTAAAAATAATTAATGCTAGTTATTTAAAACAAACAATTTAAACACACAATGCGAGTAAATACAAACAGAATAAAATAATTAGATTACACTAAACTAATTAATTAATGGTTAGAAATACTAATAAGAGTAAGGTTTAATTATTTCACTCTCCGGCAGCGACGCCAAAAACCTAATGTGTTGTCGTGTAGGGTCAATTATTTGATTATCAAGTTTTAAATTTATTTTTAGCCGACAAGCCTAAAACAACACTTTAATGAGCAGTGTATCCGGTCAAGATGGAGTTCGCGGTAAGTAGGGTGTCGAACACTAAGAGTGAGTATTAATCCTATATTCCATCAGTATTTTAGTTAGTCTATTTACTGATTAAACCTATGCTATGTACGTTGTCTAATGATATGGTGGTTTTCAGCCTGAGAGACTGGCACATGTTTGGTGGAAACAAATATCAATTCAATACACAATAAACACAAAAGAAGAAGATTAGAAGATAGAAAAGCGGTACAAGCCAAATGATAGAAAATTTGATTACCATAAATGAATCTGGTTCTAATGCTGGTTTGTTTGGTTAGGTGCAATGATTTACTTATATCTCGAAGCAGGATATCATTCTTAAGACTTAATGCGGGACATCAATCCTAAGACCTAGACATGATTAAACCCTGTCACAATTAACGCATATGCATAAAGCAAAAGCAATTCGTAAAAATAATTTTCTAAGAATAAAAAAAAATTAAAAAGAAAATAAAAAAAAAGCATCACTTTGAAATATTAATCCAAGCAAAACATATGTAAAGCCTCCTCTCGTCTACAATTAACATTTTTTATAGAATATACAACAAACCTATCAAAAACAACTAAAAAGGCTGAGTGTAGTTAAAGTATTCACTTTAGATTTAATTATAATCTATCTTAGATAATATAGCAGTGGTGAACATTTTTAAAACCCTAGCCTAACGGGACCTTTTTACCCACATATTGTTGGCCGGTATTTTATATACTGGTAGTCACTATTCTAATCTTTATCAGTAAATAAGAGCATGATGGCGAAAACGTAAATGGGTCACCTACCGGTCCAACTAAGCTCATAATTTAAAGACAAAGACAGAAACGTTATTTGTGATCCTATTTGTCCAGTAATATAAAACACGATATGAAGAGCTATCCCAGTATCTAGATTACTTGGTTTCGTATCACCTAATCCAGTTGAATGATAGGTCGCATATTCAAACACATAAACAAGTGTGGGGTGATAAACATAATTAAACAATCAACGATAAATTAAGAAATCGATTTTAAAACAAACCAAACATTGAACTTTCATTAAGATGGCTAATACCCGAAGGTATTAGCCCACAACCATTGTAATTATACAAGCGTAATCAAACAATTAAAATCGAACGATTAAGAGAGTAAAAATTACACGATGTCTTCTATGGATTCGTGATCAATGCTTGACCTTGGTGGCTGATCTTCTCTTCTAAAATTCATCTTTAATGAGTATGGTATAAAGAATATGATATTGCACACTGAAAACTCGTTTTTAAGTCTTCTATTTATAGTGTCTGAAAAAGACTCGATACGCCGTATCCAGCAAGGTCGATTCGTCTTATTGGGCTGGATTCCTTGGAGTGCGTGCTACATTCAAAATCATCATTGATAAACATTCCCATTTACTTTATTTACTGTATCTTCGAATAGTTATCTTCATGGATACGGTATGCAACGAGGATACTCCGTATTGGGAATTGGTCAAACGCTTTTCTGTAACGTCCTTGGCGCAGATCGCCGTTATCCTCTTTATTGGATATGGCGTATTGTTGAAATGTTTAGCAAAAATTCAAATATCTACGTTTTAATAGCTCTAAATTTATGCACCTTTTAGCTGTCTTCATAAATCACTCCTGAATTACTGCATTTATCAAACTTAAAGCAATTAAGCACCAAAATAATGCAATAATTATATAAAAGTGGGCAAAACAGATAGGATAAATTATATAATAAAGTGACGTTATTTGATGTCATCATATATTTATATATATAATAAGATATTCTATATATATGTTAGTCTTCCTACCTAACTAACATTACCCATGTTCTCCCTCGTATAGATAATGCCGCAAAGGATGAGGACCCAAATGTTAACTGTCCGTTGCGAATCAACGAGGAAGGGGAACGGGTGAACAGGTTGGTAGAGGTGGGAGGGGTAGAGGACCTAGGGGAGGTAATAATGACCATGTTGACCAATTAAATGGTCAAGGGAATGACCAAGAAGTGGGAGCTAATGGAGGCGTAGAGAGAGTCAATGGGAATGTAGAGGGAGTCAATGGGGGTGTGGGAGGAGCACCCGACTTCTCGACGATCATTGCCCAACAATTGCAGAACCTCTTACCTGCCATTCTAGCTCAGGTTGGTAACCAAGGAAATGTTGGAAATCAAAATGGTAATGTGGTTAATGAGAACGTTAGGAATGTGTTAGTGAATGGCAACCGGGTAGGTTGTTCATATAAGGAGTTCTTAGCTTGTAACCCTAAGGAATATGATGGTAAGGGAGGTGCTGTAGTTCTTACTCGATGGATTGAGAAAATGGAGTCCGTGCAGGATATGAGTGGTTGTAGTATTGACCAAAAAGTGAAATACACTGCTGGTTCATTTGTGGGTAAGGCTTTAACATGGTGGAACTCTTAGATCCGCACGCTAAGCCAGGAAGTTGTTGTTAGTATGTCATGGAATGACTTTAAGTTTATGATGATAGAAGAGTTTTGTCCTAGTCATGAGATGCAAAAGTTAGAAACTGAGCTGTGGAATCATGTTATGGTTGGGGCTGGCCATGCGGCTTATACTGATAGGTTTCATGAGTTGGCCATGTTAGTTCCACATTTAGTGACCCCAAAAAGTAGGAAGATTGAGAGATACGTGTATGGCTTTGCTCTACAGATTCGTGGGATGGTGGTAGCAACAGAGCCAAAGACTATGCAGAAGGCTGTGCAGATTTATGGAGCACTGACCGATGAGGCTGTTAGGCATAAAGGCCAGTGAATTAGGTTTTAGATATTAGATTAAAATAGCTAGCGGGCAGCTAGTACAGATTGATAAGGTTATTAAGGGTTGTAAACTAGAAATCGAGGCTCATGTATTTGACTTCGATTTGATATCATTCGGGCATGGGAGTTTTGATGTGATTATAGGTATGGATTGGTTGTCTAATCATTAGGCTGAAATAATTTGTCATGAGAACGTAGTGAGGATACCACTACTAGATGGAAAAGTGCTTAGAGTCTTAGGAGGAAGACCGGAAGAGAAAGCGAGTCTTTTGGTGAGTGCTATGACTAGAGATAAGAAACAAAAAGAGATTGTTGTGGTTAGAGATTTTCCCAAGGTATTTCTTGATGATTTATCAGGATTTCCACCTCTCCGAGAAATTAAGTTCCGGATCCAGTCAATCCCTATAGTTGTATCGATTGCAAAGTCTCCCTGTCGTTTGGCACCTTCTGATTTAGAGGATTTGTCGGGACAACTCAAGGAACTCCAGGACAAAGGTTTCATTCGACCAAGCTCATCGACTTGGGGAGCACCGGTGTTGTTTCTGAAAAAGAAGGATGGTTCTTTTAGGATGTGTATTGACTATAGAGAATTGAACAAGTTGACTGTTAAGAATCGTTATCCGCTTCCTAGGATTGATGACCTATTGACCAACTGCAAGGGTCGGAGTTTTTCTCAAAGATAGATCTTAGGTCAGGATACCATCAGCTGAGAGTGCATGAGGATGACATTCCAAAGACTATGTTTAGAACTCGTTATGGACATTTTGAGTTCACAGTAATGCCCTTTGGTCTGACTAACGCACCAACGGTATTCATGGATTTGATTAACAGAGTTTGTAGGCCTTATCTTGATAAGTTTGTGATAGTTTTTATAGATGATATCTTAATCTACTCTAAAACTCAGGAGGAGCATGTAGAACACTTAAGGTTAGTCTTAGAACTACTCAAGAAGGAGAAATTATATGCTAAGTTTTCTAAGTGTGAATTCTGGCTAAGAGAAGTGTAGTTTCTTAGGCATGTGATAAATGGTAACGGGATTCATGTAGACCCTAGTAAGATCTAAGCTGTTAAGATTTGGAAAGCCCTTAGAACACCGTCTGAGGTTCGTTCGTTCTTAGGATTGGCTGGATATTACAGTAGGTTCATTGAGAACTTTTCTAAGATAGCCAAGTCTCTTACTATCTTGACTCAAAAGTGTAAGACTTTCGATTAGGGCGAGGAGCAGGAGAATGCATTTCAAACTTTAAAGGATAAGTTATGTAATGCACCTATTCTAGCTCTCCCCGATGGACCAGAAGACTTTGTGGTATATTGTAATGCGTCTGGGTTAGGACTAGGCTGCGGTTGATACAGAGAGGTAAAGTGATAGCATATGCGTCTAGGCAGTTGAAAATTCATAAAAAGAATTATACGACCCATGATTTAGAATTGGGAGCAGTTGTGTTTGCCCTTAAGATTTGGAGACATTATCTGTACAGGACAAAGAGTTTCATCTATACGGATCATAAGAATATTTAGCATTTCTTTAGTCAAAAAGAGTTGAATATGCGACAATGTCGCTGAATAGAGTTGTTTAGTGATTATGACTGTAAGATTCGCTACCATCCTGGTAAGGCGAATGTGGTAGCTGATGCCCTAAGTAAGAAGGAAAGAGTAGAGCCTAAGAGAGTTAGAGCTATGAATATGACCCTTCAGTCGAGTATCAAGGATAGTGTAGAAACTAGAATGGGGGTTAAATAGTTTTTACCGTTTTAAAATTAAAAATTAGATTGTCGACTTATGTGAACTCAAGAGATATACACAAGTGTATATGATAGCGATGCGATAAGTAAATAAACAATCTACGAAATATGAACAAGTAAAGATAAGAAAGATCAAACCGATGACACAATGATTTATAGTGGTTTGGCTACGAAGCTCCTCTTCGCCCTACTCCACTCCCCAAGTACCCAACTTGAGAGTTATCTTCACTATGTCAACAAGCTCCCTTTAAGCGTAGAAAACCGTACACGTCGCTTACACGTTTTCCGGTACTAAGCTAAATACCGAGTTCTACTTTGAGATAGAACCAATCTAACACACTATGTATTTTATGGCCTAAATACTAACAGATCATACACATATAATACACACAACACACAACACAAGATATACAAGATGAATGATTACCACAAACGTGATGACACAACTAAACTATTAACACTTAAAGCTTGATGTCTTCTTGAGTGTTCTTCACTAAAGAGTGGAATGAGTTGATCATTTGTAATGGATTATGTAACATGTATAATGATCAAAGAATATAAAAGATAAAATATGTGTGAGAAAATATTTGTCAAGAGTTGTATAAAATGAAAGCATGAGGTTAGTATTTATAGGCAACCTTTTGAAATTCAAATTTTTCCGAGGGGAGTGATATGTGGACTTACGGATCTCCCATACCCTGGATCTGTCTAGTGTTTTTTGTGGATCCGTAGGTGGAGCTGGGACAACATTTGTTATTTTGTGATTAACCTCAAATCTATACAAAATATTGTTTTGTACTTATTAAAACTTGTTTAATAGATTCTTCTAGAAGAAAATATTTCTTATTACCAATAAGGAAAGATTTTCTAGATTTGGGAAGATTTAGAAAGATTTGGAAAGATTGTTTCTATTTATGGTTAATCTTATTTTGTCTTACA
>BQNB010105549.1:0-23579 GCA_026074375.1 Tanacetum coccineum
ACTAATTGATTGACCGAGACTTAAATACATAATGAACGAACTTCATGTTCGACTCAATATTTTGAGGCTAACAATATATGTTCTCGAAGCGTGCACGCACGTTCTTGGAAAAGTGCACACATGTTTTTAAATATTTTGCACAATTTTTTATCACAGATTGGGTTGTCACTAGTCGTGGGTCACATGTATGTTTTTTGTTTATGTTTTATTTTGTTAACTAATTTGATACAACTAGTTCTCTTTTTGTTTTATTTATTTCGTTTCAGTGGTGATGGCTTAATCATAGGAAACACGTCGTGTGATAAAGAGATGATCAACAAATGCACTTGTGATTTTAAAAGTCGTACACATATGTTCGCGAGGCGTGCATGTATCTTTTTTGGAAGAGTGCACATATGTTATAGTGAATTTGATAATACTTTGTTTTTGAATTGTAATTTATTTAATATCAAACAAAATTAATGATATATCTGTTCTTGATTTGTTAATTTAGAAGTTACATATATGTGTCTATGTTTTTGGTTATAAAGTTTATAGATTAAAAAGTGTACACTAGAAACATATGTGCAATTATCATTATAAGCAACAAAAAATATGCAATAAAAACATATGAAATTAACAATATTAAAAAAACGTATATGCACTAGTTTTTTCTCAAAATATGTATGCTGAAAAAAAAATATAAAACTAATTTTTTTTTTAATTTTGAAAATTATAAGGTAAAAAAACGTTTTTAATAAATAAAATTTAAAAAGAAGGTGCAAATGCATTTTACTATTATACCCTTTTCATTTAAATAAAATTATTTATTAATATTAAATTCCTATACGATTTTAGTTACTTCTTATCCTTTTTAATTTAAGAAAACTTCTCATTTGATCCTCTCTCTCTCTCTAAATAAAATTATTTATTAATATTAAATTCCTATACGATTTTAGTTACTTCTTATCATTTTTAATTTAAGAAAACTTCTCATTTGATCCCCTCTCTCTCTTCTGTTCATCTGATCATCCTCCGCTGTCTCTCATCTCTGCTATCCTAGAACCTACTACCCGCCAGCCTAATAATACTTCACCTCCATCCCCGTGCACTCCACCCCATCCCCATCCACTCTCCTACCTCTCCTCTCTCCCCTCTCTCCATCTCTCTCCTCTCTCTTCTCTCTCTCTATCTCTTCTCCTTGTGTGTTTTTGTGTGTGTGTGTGTGTGTGTGTGTGTGTGTTTGTTTGTTATTGAATCTGACCCGCTCCAAACGACCCGTTATATCACATTTTCACGACTCGGACTTAAAAGTGGTTTTATGTAACTCGACCTTCCGGACAAATTTTTAGTTTTAGCCGAGATCCGAAACTCGATAGAAATTGAGCAAAACGCCCCTGCAAGTTTCTGCAGAAACTAAGACATTTTTAATAAAAACGCAGATTTTGACCTTGAGTTTTGACCCGTTATTACTTGATTTTAAAACTAGCAAGCCTCGCGACAAATTAAAACATCATTCCGAGCAACTTTCGTATTTTGCCGGAAGGCCGAAACGGACTCGAAAGTGCTCAAAGCGAGCGTTTAAATTTCTGACAGCAACTATAATTATCCCAATGTGCAGAATTTTTCCACTAAAAATGTATATCTCGTTTTAGCTCTAATTTCTTCGTTATTAGGAGTTAGAAGTTTCATTTTATGTCAAAACGATCGTCTAAGAAAATTTATTATATTTTTCATTCAAAATTTAGATTTCACAAAATCTCGACCCTCGTTTTCCGTGCCAAAGTTTCTGCATAAAATATACCCATTACAAAACGCGCCAAAAGTTATTTTTGACCCAAAAACTCACTCACGGCACATCTATAATGGCCTATAACTCACATTTAACTCGCTCGATCAATTTATACCAACAATTAACTAGACGAAGCAAGATCTTCTAGATTTCATCACATGCAATGAATAATATCAAATCAAATGAACGAAACAAATGAAACAAAATATAAAAGAAGGCTCACAATGCTATTAGTAGCAAGATCGGAATCGATAAATGATCACACTTGTTCCTTGTTCCGTTTGGCCGTGACTTCGTGTATAAAACCAATCCAAAACCAAAACCAACTCAACTTTAATCAAACCAAATCAACCTAAACTAACCTTGATATTTATTCAAGCAATCAAACACACTTGGTGTGCTCCCCTCTTGGTTCGAACCCACGACCGAACCCAAACAACCTCTTTAATATTTTTTTATCAACCAAATACTTCCACTAGCTCTTTCTATATCATTTTCCCACTAATCTTTAAATCATTACTTGAACCAAAACTTCCTTATTTTATATAAATCCAAGACTTGCTCAAACCTTATTGCATGTCTATTTTTCTTCCATGGATGACTATATTATGATCATCTAAAGGTTATTTGGTGACTAGAAAAATCAAAACACCAAAGGTGTTTGGTTTGGGTGCTCGTTCGAACTCAAAAGGAAGGAAGGAGAGGAAAACAAGCTAAAACTTTATTCTTGATTGATCCAAACTACTTTTGAGTGATGTTTGAATAGATACAAATGATTAAAACTTGAAAATGGAATTTGTATAATTGTTTGTATGTGTGGTCGGTTAGAGAGCAAAGAGAAGAGAAGAGAAGAGAAGAACAACAAATTTTTGGGACTATGAGTTTTCTTTTTCTTATAAAAAGGGTTATGTAAACTTGGAAGCATAAACTTGTAATCATTGTGCATTGGAAAATCAAAGTTTGGAGTGTGTTTGAGGTGCTATAGCCGGCGGCTAAGGGCTAGCATGCATGTATAATAATAATAATTATTATTATTTTTTTTTGAAACTTTTATTACTTGTATTTTTCTTGTAGGCTTTTAATTTAAAGTGACATTTATACAAGGTAAAGGTAAACTTGTTTATATAAATAAAACGCGAGCTTCGGGCCAAAGTCAAGGAACAAAGACGACAAGGTTCAGAAATAATAATTTACAATCAATAAAATTTATAACGGGACGCGTCGTAGATTTTTACGATGCTTAAAACGATTAACGAACGCGCGGTCAAACGGTAACTCGCGAGACGTCAAAAATAAAAATTTTAAATTTCCGTTCGTAATAAAATACGAAAATAATTATTTACGACAAATAAAATTTTAAATGTCGACGTTCGTTCACACAAATTTATAAAATAATGATTATGACGTCGAATTCGCGATCGTCATACGCGTCGTGAAACTCGGGTTGTTACATTCCACCCACCTTAAGGGAGCGCCGTCCCGGTGCTCGTCCTTTCTTACTCGTCTAGTTTTCTCTTACGGTGAGACAACTTCCTTACGATTGGATGATCTCACGTGCTCGAATGCAAAGATCACACGTTATAATACTCGTCTTGACTATTCCGGATGGAAAGTCAACAAAACAAACGATAATTCATATCAACAAAATTCAAAAATATAATTACGACTGCTCTTATTATAGGAGAAAAAATATGTCACTAAACATATCCAAGAAAACATAAACCGCGTCGTGTTTAAACGAAAGACTTTAAACAAAAAATCAACCCAAATCTTGGTTTGGTGATCGTTCCAACAAAACAAAACGCACACCCTTACACAAAACTAAAACATACGCCGCTAACCAAAACCAAAATACTCATCAATATCCAAAAACCAAAATACACATGTCGCCCTTCCGGTCTATTTAATAATGCCCCACCGGTTGCGAAAAATATTCCGGAGTACATACGACCCCATCAAAAGCATTGTAGCACTAACATATAAAATCACATATTCAATTAAACAAATATTCGCCTATTAGTCATTTTTAAATGACCCTATATTTCTACCTAGCTTATCATCACGCTTAGCAATAATCATACCTGCTTTATATAAGTTTTAGCAAAATATCCGTGCTTACTTATTTGGAAGCCTCAGCAATGGCTATGCTCATGTCGCGGGTTCATACCCAACCGATTAGATTGCTCATTATACCCGGCTTGCCGAATGGCCAAGCTTCTTGGAAATGATCTCGACTAAATCACGGCAAGGTTTTAGCCAACCATAGTCATGCTTGTGGGTTAACAAGCCACAATTGACAATGGACTATCAGGCTTGCGTACCTCTCAAATCAACCTTCATCTACCTTTGGGTAAGTATACCCATTCACTCACGTCCTAAGCCGTATCACGGCAACACAAAAGCGTTCCAAACACTTACTACCTTTCAAGAGCACATAAAACATAAGACACATAGAGCACATAATTCGGCGGCGATAATTCCGCTAGAGAACACATATTGTCGAAAGACAAATTGAAAATAATCAAGAAAACAATTGAGCATCATGGGCTCGTTGCTCGTTTGACGAAAATCAAAACTCCAACGTTTCCACATGGCGACAAGCACAGTCGGCTCGGTCCTAACACACTTCCTCAAATCCTAGATGACTCAACTAATCAAGTCGAGATAACTACACACATTCCTATTTTAATACCGTTCGGCTTAAGACGTTAACTGCTTTTGATCGTTTCTCCAGGATGGTAACGGATGTCACCATTCGGCTGGAATCTCCAATCTTTTTGCTTTTTCATATGCACAAAAAGTCGTTACGTCAAGGAGTAAGGATCACTATACCTAATCTTAATCAAGAGTCTCTTAGTGCCTTATTCTAATCCTCGACGACATCAGGTATATTTACAACTACACTACTACTACTCTCCATTTCGGGAAAAGAAGTATTCTTCACGGCCATCAGTTGATACATCAAAGGCAACACACGTCTAATGTAGGAAAAGTCTTCTCCATTTCTCATTTTTAACTTCGGGACTAACCTTATTAGCTTTCACCCACCTTAGAAATCTTCACATCTTCAAAAGGATCTCTTCTCAGTGTCGGTATCAAGTTTACACCCTTGGTAGCTCAAATCCGCCATTGCTCACTAGCACACCGATTGCACTTGGTCTTGACAAGTCTTCATAACAACCGTCAATCTTTATTACCAGAAACTAGATTTCACTCTTTTCTAGACACACTCGTTCCGAACAATACCGTAGGTATTTCCTCCTCGGGACGACTCGGTCGTGATGATTCACATTAGGCTCTCTCCATGCAGTATGTGGAAAACTAGAAGGGGGTTGAATAGTTTACCACTTTTTAATTTATGGTTTATGTTTGTTTGTAAAACTTAGATTCGACTTTTTGTGAATTCAATTCTTGCACAATATGAACAATATAAGTATATGAAATGATAAAGTAAGACAAGAGATAAGAGTAAGAACAATCAAACCACAACACGAGGATTTATAGTGGTTCGGTAATGAAGCACCTCTTCGCCCTACTCCACTCCCCGAGCACCTAACTCGAGAGTTTTCTTTACTATGTCAACAAACTCCCTTATGGCGGAGAAAACCGTACACAACGTTGCTTACACCGATTTACGACACAAAGCTAAATGTCGAGTTCTAATCTTAGCTAGAACCAATCTATCACAACACAACTTCACGACTTGTTCACGACTACACAACTTCACGACTTCTTCACAACTTCACGACTTCTTCTCAACCTCAAGACTTCTTCACAACTTCACGACTTCTTCACAACTTCACGACTTCACTTCACCACACTACTTATGCCATAACTAACTAACACTACTTGGTAAGATCACCACGATCTATCTATACTTACAAAGATCGCCAAGATCTAGCTACTACACATAAATACAAGATATACAAAAGATTTACAAGTTATGATATGGATGCAATAAGATTGCAACAACACACAAAGGTGTAATACTTCTTCACTTGAGGATGGAAGTATTCTTCTCTTGCACTTGAGGAATTGAGCTTGGATCACTTGGAAACAAAGCTTTATGATTAAATGATCAAAGGATTTTGATGAGATGTGTGGGCTGTTTTAGAACAGAAAGAATGAGTGCAAAAGGTGAGAAAATTATGGGGAAAAGTCCAGTATTTATAGGACAAACTGGGGGAGCGTCTACCTAGGGGCGGTCCCCTTAAATAGGTGGGCGGTCCCCTTAATTTTAAGGGGGCCGGCCGTGTATTTAAGGGGGCCGCCCAAGACTAGGGCTTCCCCAGTTTGTCTTTTGTGTAGGGGGAATTTTCTGGAACTTTTCTAGCCGTTTTAGGTCCGAAAATTTGAATTTCAAAATGTTTATTTTGAATAAAACATTTCTTTTAATTGTAGAAAATGTTTTGTAATGTTTATAAAATGTTTACAACATTTTATAAAAGTGTGAGGTTGAATAAAAATTTCCTTTGATCATAAAATGCATTAAGCATTTATTTATTCATACCTTTAAGTGATGTATTTGTTGAAATGAGAATTTACTACTAATTACTTGTTTACGTTTAATTTTACGTTGAACGTTTTTATATTTTGTGATTATCAAAACGTAAAGATGTGAAAAAATATTAGTAATGTTTTTAGGCATTATATTTTTATCAACAATCTCCCCCTTTTTGATGATTACAAAATTTAAACTCATTAAATGTAAAATTATTTTTAAACAAGTATTTAGTGAGTTTCATGTCATTTCTCCCCCAATTTTGTAAGAATCAATATGGACATCGTCGGAATTGTAGTTACAAATCGACGGAATAAATACTCCCCAATTGATGTGTGCTTCCCCTCGTTCGGGGCACTAAAGAATCGAGCTTATGGTTTCCATCGAGCTATGGTTTCTTGGCTACAAAAATGAGTTAGAATAATAAAAATATTTCTAACATGTAGCAAGAAGGAAGGAAAAATATAACAAGTGAAAGCAAACATCAAAGCAAAAGATACTTCATTCATTTAGGACAATGTGTGTGAACAACACATAAGCATACATAAAAAGAAAAACAAATATGCTTTAGAAGCATATTAATAAGTAAAGAAAAATCCTAAGTAGCCATAGAAGGATTTTTGACTTGCTTGCGACACAAAATTGGAGGCAAATTATGAGATTAATTGGTTGGAGAGTTTGGAGCGGAGGCGGTTGTAGAGGGATAATCTCTTTGAACTCTGGGAGGTGGATGAGGTCGAGTGAGGAGGAATTCAATCCAATTGATATCCTCACTTAAAGCAAGAAATTTTTTTAAGAGAAGATGCAACAAGGGCAATACCCAACATGGGTTTTAACTTGGTTAATGTTGAGGGTGTGTGGTAGGTTTGGAGAGTAAGGTGATGAGGAAATGTTGTTTTGTTATTGAGATATATGCATGGCTAAGAGGTTTGATAGGTCTTGAAGTTGATTAATGTCATCAACTAGGCTTTCTCTACTTGGAGATCGAGGTGGTGTGTGTTGAGTTTGGTTGTTACTTTGAGGTGGAGCTTGAGCAATATGTGAGTTGATGGGTGAGATGGGAAGTGGAGGATGTGAGACAACTGGTGGTGATGTAGGAGTGTCCTTAATGTAAGGATTTGGTAATACTTGATTGGGGTGATTGTTTTCTTGAGATGGTTCATGATGAGGAGTGAGTGGTTTTTGTGTTGGTGAAGTTGTATTGAGCACATTTGATGTGTTGCAAAGGTTTAGTTTCTTCCTCCAAATGGGTTTCACACTTATTTTGGCAACCCTTGATGGTTTGGATGTAGGTTTGTTAGGAGATGTCATTAGTGGGGATGATTTTGATGATGATGAATGAGGATGTATTTATAGTTGAGGAAAGGTTTAAATTAGGATAAATGAACATTCAAAGGGTTAAATCCAATAAATGTTTGTGAATTTAGGGAAACAGTAGCTAAGTCTAGAGGGTGTTTGGTTAAAAAGAAAAGAAAAATACCGTTTTCCCCATGTTTGCCTAGGCCGGTCCCTTTAATTAAGGGTCGATACCCTTAAAATTAAAGGGGCGCCCTTTATGAATTAAGGGGGCCACCTACTGGGATTTCCCAGATTTCCCAAAATTCGATTTTTCTTAAAATTTTGTGTGAGGGTTTCTGTTTTGGTGGTTAGTTTGCAGCAAGTCCATCCTTTTATGGAAATTAAGGTTTTTAGCACATAGCATTTAAGCATTCAACATTCTATATATATGTATGACAAGATGTAGAACAAAACTATTTCACATAATTTTAGCATATACTCATATAAGAATTGAGAACTAAAAAAAATAAAGAGCATCTATAAGATAGTAACAAGATATGATGCATAAAGAATTTTTCTTGTCAAGAGGGCTAAGTTAAGAATGAACTAAACTTATGTGCAAGTACTAGTGTGTGCCTAAATGTGACAAACGTGAAGTAGCGATTATTTTAACACTAAGACATGCAAAACCTAAGAAATAATCCAAATGCTCCTTGATTTAATTTTGTTCAACCAAGATTGTCGAAAAATATATATTAGATTATATACTTTTGACAACAAGTAAGAGAACATTATGCATATGTGAAAAATATTTTTAGCATATCTCAACAATATATGAAACTTGATTTTTATGTGCTCCTAGTTGTGAGAAGAATTTTTTTAGAAAATAATAGATTGGGACTATTGTATATATGTATAATGAGATATGCATTTAAATAGAAGAATTAGTAGAAGTTTGTTTATAAACTTTTCCCAATCTTGTGTTTTTGTGTAAAATAGAAACCTAGACACAGAGAGAAGAAAAAGAAAAAAAAATTGTCAGTGGGTGGTCCCCTTAAAGTCTGGGCGGTCCCCTTAAAATTAAGGGGGCCGCCCTTTATGATTTAAGGGGGCCACCCCCTGTTTGAAAAAAAAATTCCCAGAATTTTTGTCAAATAATTCTTTGATGATTATCATTTCTTTATTATGCCAAAAGCTTAATCAATTTGTTCCATCATTCCTAGACCTAGACGTAAGTAGTTAAAAGGCTCACGTTTAAGTGGTTTAGTTAGGATATCGGCTATGTTGTCTTCCGATGTGACCTTTTCTATAGTGATATTTCCTTTTTGAACATTATCGCGAAGGAAGTGATGGCGAATCTCAATGTGTTTTGTTCGTGAGTGTTGAACGGGATTCTTACTTAAGTCTATAGCCCCTTTGTTATCACACATTATTGGAATGTCGTCTAACCTAACGCCATAGTCTATGAGAGCTTGTTTCATCCATAGGGCTTGTTGACATGCCTTTCCGGCGCTTACATATTCCGCTTCGGTTGTGGAGATGGCAAGAGCGGTTTGCTTCTTCGAAAACCAAGATGTTAGACAACATCCCATAAACGTGCAAACACCACTAGTGCTCTTGCGATCTACGTAATCTCCCGCATGATCCGAATCCGCATACACTATTGTTTCTATGCCGGATCCCTTAGGATACCATAATCCTAAATGCGTAGTGCCTTTAATGTATCGGAAGATACGTTTAACCGCTTCTAGGTGAGAGGTTTTGGGATCCTCTTGAAAGCGTGCACAAAGGCAAACACTAAACATGATATCGGGTCTACTTGCCGTTAAGTATAATAAACTACCTATCATGCCTCTATATTTGGTATTATCTACGGACTCACCTTCTTCGTCTCTCGTGAGTTTGGTTTCCGTAGACATAGGGGTTTTTATTGGCTTAGAGTCTTCTAGTCCAAATTTCTTAAGCATTTCCTTAATATATTTTGATTGATTAAAAAATATTCCATCATCTAGTTGTTTTATTTGTAATCCTAAGAAAATTTTTAGTTCCCCCATCATACTCATTTCAAACTCATCATGCATGATCTTGGCAAAGTCCATCCACATAATTCTTGACAAGTTGATCCGATATAATGCATCAACAACATATATTACAGACAATAAGAGAGGTTGGAGTCTTTCTTTTTAGTGAAAGAGTGTGTATCTAACATTCACATGAAGTAATTAAGTTTAATAATAAAGGCTTTTAACGATCAAAACCAAGATTACGGGCTTGTTTTAGACCATAATGAGGCTTTCTAAGTCATAGACATAATTAGGTTGTGGTGTGCGAAGTCATTGAAACCCGGGAGGTTGTGCACATCAACCTCGCTATTGATAAACCGTTAGGAAATAGCACTCTTCACATCCATTTGGTATCAACTTAAGGTCTAGTGCGCCAAGCATAAGATAAAAGTATTCTTATGGACTCTAGTCTTACTACGGGTGCATATGTTTCGTCGTAATCAATTCCTTCTTGTTGATTATATCCTTGGGCGACTAACCTAACTTTGTTTCTAGTTAGATGCCATTTTATCGAGTTCTTTCTATATAACCCATTTTGTTCCTATAATGGTAATATCCATGGATTTGGACTAGTTCCCAAACATCATTTGGTTTTAAGTTGGTTTAGTTTCCTCTTGCATGGACATTACCCAATTTTCCATCTTTTAACCCTCATTTTATTTTTTAGGTTTCTATTGTTAAATAAAGCAAAAGAAATTGCTTTTGTCTTAAGCTTGCGCCCTAAGAGTTCTTTTGATTTAGATACCCAATAATGTTTTCTAGGTTGAGTTTTAGATTCTTAATACTTACAATTTGATTATTTTTCTAATGAAATGTCTTCAAGATCATTTCCTAATGGGTTTTATTTTACTAACCTATAGCTTCTTCTTCACTAACTCATCATCTTCAATGTGATGGTTTTTAGGCGGGAGGAGGTTTTCATCCAAGAGGTTTAAAGACTTATCCGATGGAAAACTAATCCTACTTCTATGTAATTATTATCCACCAACTCATTTATCTCTTCTTCGTCTACTTGTGAGGTCGTGGCCATAGAAGATTTCCATTTTATAGTGGTTCATAGATAATCCATGTGAAAGAATAGTTCTTAATGAACAAATTCTTTTAAAACTAGAAAGCCAACAAATGGCATTTCTAGTGACTACCATATTTCCTATCTATCACTAATACTAAGTATATCATATACCAATCTATAATGTTAGCGTAATTAGAATGTGAGACGGACCTTATAGCCTTCAAGAAAAATAACTTTAAAATCTTCAAGTAGCAGCTTTAAGACGAGAATTATAGAACCTCCATATAAGTTTTCTTCAATTAGTTTGACGAAAGCCAAAGGCAGCTTGTAGATGATAACCTCGGAAAGATATAAATGATTTACCCATTTGGTCCATCGTTTCATAGGGTCCGAAGTTATGTTTCGAACATGTTTTGTATTTTGATCGAACACATGGACGGTGAACATCATCACATTGAGTAAAAGCTGGTTTGGTGTGGATGAATCCACATTGTGTGATTAGTGTTTGAGTAATTTGGTCTACCTTGTTCCTCTCCAAGTTGGAGGAGATTTTATAATCAGGATGAAAGTTTATCTTTTCTTCTCGAATGAGTAGGTGTTTTAAGAACCTCATTTGGGTTTAGTAAATCGACTCCGGGATTTAAGGAAGGTATTAAAAAGGTTTTACCTCATCATCACTTCAATAGGAATTTTTAGTATTGATTATAAGTATAAAATTTGGTTTGGAGTTAGGGTGTTTATTTTAATCTAATTTTTCAAGTTTGACTCGACACTTGAGCTCTTATAAAATTTACTTGTTTGTTTTCGCTAGGTGACCCTTGGGAAAATTAAATCCCAACCCGGATTTTCTCGAAGGTTTGTTTTTGAAAAAACTTATTAAATATTCTAAAGTGAGTGACTACTATCATTAAATTGATTTAGCCTAGATATTTCTTTTCTAAGCTTCTCATTTTCAAACTTAAGGTCTTGACATAATTTGCATTCTTCATTTACTTCCTTACCTTTTTCTAACCTAGATAATTTATCTTTTAATTCTAGAACTTCATTCTCTAATTCTATTTTAGCTTGTTTTAGAGTTTTATTTTTAGCCATGACTTTTAGTCCTATTTTGCATAGTCTACTATATTCACTATCTAAGTCATTTTCGTCTAATGATGATTGGTTATCACTAAAGTATTCGGTTTCGGAAAGTACCTCATTAGAAGCTTTAGCCATAAGACACTTTTCGTCCTTTGTCTTCTCCTCTTCATCTTCGTCGCTATCACTCCAAGATCCTCCAACAAACGCCTTTTGATTTTGATATTTTGATTGTTTCGGACATTCTCCGATGAAATGATTTGGATCTCCACACTTGAAACATTTTCTTTCGCCTTTGCCATTTTTGTCGTCTTTATTTCTTTGGAATGATTTTCTTTCTTCGTGTGGTTGTCTTACGAATCGTCCTCGTCTTTTGAAGAATTTCTTGAAGTCTCTTACGGCCATGGCGTATTCTTCATCTTCACTATCAGAGGTTGAGCTATCATCATCACTAGATTCCTTTCTAGCTTTCAAGGCAATAGATCTACTTTGTTCTCTTTTGCTTTTGACGGTTTTGGAATCTTTCTTAATTACTTCTTCATAAACCTTCAAATTTCCAATGAGTTCGTCAAGTGATAGAGTTGTTAGATTCTTTGATTCTTCAATCGCCGTGACTTTTGCGCGCCATTTTGGATGTAATGCCCTAAGAAATTTCCTAACACAATTCTTGCTAGAAAAACCTTCATCAAGTGCTTTTAGACTAGTAATAATAGTGTTAAATTTAGCAAAGGCATTATCTATTGATTCCTCTTCCGGAATCATGAATTGTTCATATTGTTGAACAAGAAGATCTATTTTGTTTGCTTTGACTTGATTATTACCTTGATGAGTGATTAACAAAGTATCCCAAATTTCTTTTACGGTTTGACACATAAATTTTTTTTCATATTCTTTACGTGGTAAAGCATTATAAATTACCATTTTTCTCATTTTTTAGCAAGAATTCCTTTTTAAGATCTCATCGTTTTGTTATAAAAGGTACAATTTTTATCCTTTTTTAGTTTTCGGATTATTTAAATTAGAGGAAATCACCATCGGTAATAATATGCCAAAGATCTAGATCTTTTGACTTCACATAAGTTTCGAATCTATTTTTCCGATAAATAAATCCATCACTTTCAAATAGTGATCAATCATAACACAATGTACAAAATAGAGAAAACTACATTGCATAAACTCTAAGTGCTATGAAGACCATCAACCTTGAACAAACTCAGTGAATGTCCCAATGCAACTAAATCTACACATCTCTTACAATTATTCAACGCCCTCACAGGGGACCAAAATCCAAACTTAATCGATAACATCCAAAACTAGAATCAAAATAACAAGCAAGCAAGACTCAAAACGAAATTCCACTCGGGATACTTCTAAGTCTGCTACCAGTCATCAAACTATTCCTCTTTCACTTCACCTGAAAATGATACTCGAAAACGTCAACAATAATGTTGGTGAGCTCGTAGGTTTGACCTTAAGCCCAAAAGCTGTGCCAATATTTCAACAGTGACGTATAGTGCTATTGTGACAGTGAATATATGCAACAACTATAGCATCATCGCTACCAATAACCATATGTCACGTAACGCTCCTAAAGGGCCTACCAAGCTGGAGCACTTAAATTAGGACCAGGACCACACACAAACCCGGTGGTTAGGCGAAACCCCATTCCGCTCTAATAATCACACAAATACTGGGTAGGCGTACCCATCCGATCTAATAATCTCACAAACACTGGGTAGGCGTACCCATCTGATCCAAACAATCATGCATCACATAATATTCACATAGCAGTCATAAGCACATAACTTGTCCCAAAAACAAAACCACATTTCGCACAGATCAATTCAAAACATTTCAAAACACATTTGAGTATCATTTTCCCAACTAGTAAAAACCAGTAAAATTGGGTATGAGAACTCACACCTCAAGCAATCTTTAGCTCCCCAATCTCAATCACATCACAAAGCAAATGCAACGACGCCCGCACATGACCTAGTCTAGTTAATGTCCCAATTTAATCATCCAATTCCAAAACAATCTTTACGTTTGATGCATAGAGTTTAGACACGTTGTACAATTTCCCAAAACAGTTTTTAGTGGTGTGATGGTTGACAACTTATCTCCACAATCATATCAATCTCATTCTCCGATAATACATACTTATACTATTTAGCGTAAATAGATAAGTAATAGGAATAAATATTTAACTTATTAATTATAAATATAACTCGACTAATTTCCATTCGGTAAACCTTAGACACTTCAAAATAGTCATTATACGGTTGAAAATGAAACGTTTACCCATAATAAACACTTGAAAGAAGTTTCGAGAAAAATTATATTTTTCGTCTTTTAGTGAAAATAAATAAAATAATTAAATATTATTTTATTATTAAAAATCAAAAATCATGTTTTTAATAAAATTTCTAATATAAAAAACTTTCTAACAAATTTCGACATGACCCGTACGTTTATACACCGTTTTCCAATGTTTCAAACCTTATTTTCAACAATTCTTCACAAATTCGACACTTTTCGACCAAATTCCAAAATTTCAATCTTTAACGTCTACTAAAACGTTTTCCCAAAATAACGATCAATATCACTTCGTAAATACATTTCGCTTTCAAAAAAGTCCGTCTAAAAACCTTATATGACCTAATAATCCGCTATTGGGCTTATGCCGCCAATAAGGGTCTGTTATAGTATTTATAAGTCCAAAATACGATCCAAGCCTAAAACCAAGGCCCTATATAAGCTCATACTTATTAGTAGAAAATAATCCGGACCACAAT
This sequence comes from Tanacetum coccineum, assembly GCA_026074375.1. NCBI lineage: Eukaryota > Viridiplantae > Streptophyta > Magnoliopsida > Asterales > Asteraceae > Tanacetum > Tanacetum coccineum. Next base: position 14,498 of record BQNB010105549.1, read on the forward strand.
AAGCCCCTCCATTAAGCCATGGCTTAAATGGACTTATTGGGCCGTGAGTCCATAACCTCCATACTACGTATATTAAGCTTGAAAATAAGCTATAAGGCTACTTATCGCATTTGGTTACTACCATAAGCCTAAAAAATAATCCACAACATACGCCATAACACAAAAATAATCAAAATCACTTTCCTAGTAATTTTGAGAAACCACACGTGCATATAATGCCCCAAATATAGCTCCGAAGAACTTGCCATAAAAAAAAGCCAAAACTATACAAGCTACTAAAAAAGAATAATCATACTAGCATCATATATTAGTTCAACGCATCAGCGACCACAACATCAAACACCAAAATTCCCCTTTTTTCCTTTTTATTATTCACGAACCAAATACCCCTTAAATCATTCGTTTTGTTTTCGAAAATCGATTTTCACAACGATCAACTTGTACAACTAACATCTATGCATCAAAATAAACCCAAAAGGACAAACAAAATTTAAATTTGAAAACTTACAAGAAAATCTTCAAATTTGTAGATTTCGACACGAACCGGACAACCCAAACGTTGTTTAAATGAATAACCAAACACTAAATCAACCCCAAAAAATTAATGTCTTCATGTTTCTTTGTCCAATCTCCAAAAATTTATGTGTTTCTTGTTTGGTTGATCGCCAGTAAATATACACACCAAGTGTGTTTTTTGATTTTTGAAAATATAAGAATTAGTGGAAATGAGTGAAAGAGGAATATAATGTCACACCTTGGACAATACTGCTAAAATTTAGCCATTTAGTTCCCTACACTTCCCATAAACGGCCAAGGGATCCTAAGTGGTCTCTGGCCTTTTTCGTATCGAAATCACTTAAAAGCTCGTAAAACTCAACCGTAAAATTTACTCCAAAGTTAATTAGCATTTTTATTCATTTTAAAAATACTTTTCCATTAACCAAGAGTAATCGCATAACATATTTTCACTTTAAACCTTTCAAAACTCAAATTGGACATTAACGGACGTGTCAGACTTGTTTTTCGGCATTTCTCAAAATTCACGGGTCAAACCACCCGGAATACAAATAACATAATAATACCTTCCAAAAAGGATTATTAATCACAATAAACCTCAAATCATCACATATCTCATAAAAATCACCACCATCAATACGGTACAAATCTAAATAAACTGACCAAAGTCAAATAGTCAAAGGACTATAAATGGAATATTCAAAACACAAAAAGGGCAAAGGTTAGAAATAAAATTCTACCCCCCCTTAAAAGAATTTCGTCCCCGAAATTCAACTACTAACCTCACTAAAACAAATAGCGGAGCGGTACTTCAATTTCATCCCTGAAAATCCCTTCAAGTTTCCCACGTGAATTCAGGACCACGTTTCGAATTCCACCGAACCTTGATGATGGCAATCCTACTACGCTTCAACTTTTTAAACTCTCTTTCCAAATTTTCCACAGGTTCTTCCACAAAATTTAACTTAGCATCAACTCGAATCTCATCCAAAGGCACTTTCAGTGTTGGATCAGCCAAACACTTCTTAAGGTTTGACCCTTGGAACGTGTCATGAACACCATTCAATTCTCAGGCAAAATCTAACCGATAAGGCCACAAACCTACTTTCCTTAATAATCTCTAGCGTCCAACAAATCTATGTGCTAACTTCCTTTTCCTTCTCAAAGCGTACCACAGATACACACAACCCTTCGCAAAGCGACCACATTGAGCAAGACATAGTCACCTACACTAAACTCCTAGAGGCTCCTCCTCCTACAGCATAACTTTTCTGATGTTCACGTGAGCCTTAAGTCTATCCCTTAATCATTGCGAGAACTACTTAGTAGTCTCATTGCACTAACACAGGTCCTAGTCAACTGACTTCTCCAAACCTCAACCCACAAAATTGGCGAGCGACACTTTCCTACCAAACAAATGCGCTCAACATAGCACATCTCACACTAGAATGATAACTATTGTTATACAACGAAAACTCACCAACCCGGAAGAATGAACATCCAACTCCCTTCGAGTGTCTAAGACTCAACCCTCTAGAAACATGTCCTTTTCCAAAGTTTTGAATAGTACGTCATCACGTATGACTATCGTTCTGAGGGTTTATAAGCCATACTCCATGTCTAAAAAAACAGTTTCCTAATGCTCTTCATTGACTGCCAAAACCTTGATGTGAAACGACTATCACGATCTGATATAATTGAGATTGGCACACCATGTCTAGCAACTATCTCATTCAAATACAATCTAGCCAACCTTTCCATCTTATAATCCTCACGCATAGGTAGAAAATGAGTAGACTTAGTCAATCGGTACATAATGACCCAGATTGTGTCAAGCCCACTACTAGTCCTAGGCAACTTAGTCACAAAATCCATAGCTACCCCTTCCCATTTCCATACGGGAATCTCAGGTTGTTGGAGCAAGCCAGATGGCCTTTAATGCTCAGTCTTAACCTTCAAACAAGTCAAACATTTACTAACATACTCAGCTATATCCTTTTTCATTCTAGGCTACCAATACCTATCTCTCATGTCATAGTACATCTTATCAGCTCCTGGGTGTACAGAGTACTTCGACTTATGTGCTTCATCCATTATCAGGGTTCTCACCTCACCCTTCAAAGGTACCCATATTCGATCCAGGTAGTACAAGGTTCCATCATTTCTCTGTTCTATTATCTCATCTAAACCTTTCTGCAATACTGCAAATTCATGCACAACCTCCTTCTGAGCCGCAGTATCACCTATTCCTTGATAAAACTCGACCTGAAGGATCATATCAAGATCTCTAACTCTCTTAGGCTTTACTCTTTCCTTCCTACTTAGGGGATCAGCCACCACATTTGCCTTACCAGGATGGTAGCAAATTTCACAGTCATAATCACTAAATAACTCTATCCAGCGACGCTGTCGCATATTCAACTCTTTCTGACCAAAGATATGTTGAAGACTCTTATGATCCGTATAGATGACACTCTTTGTCCATAATATACCAAAAACGTCCTCCAGATACTTAAGTGCAACAAAAAACACGACCGCAACCAAACTCTAAAGCGGGGTAGTATTATTCTTCTCAATTGAATATTCAACTGCCTAGATGTATAGCTATCACCCTTACCCAGTCTTTGCATTAAAACACAGCCTAGTCCTTATCCGGACGCATCACAAGATCCTAACAAAATCTTTCTGTCCATCGGGTAGAGCTAGAACAGGTGCATTACACAACTTATCCAGTCCAGGTCTGAAAGCCAATTTCCTTGTTCCTCACAAGTATTCACCAATCAAAAGTCTTACTTTCTGAGTCAAGAATAGTAAAGTAGACTGTAGCTATCTATAAAATTCTCAATGAACCTACGATAATACCCAGCCAAATCCTAAGAATTAACGACCTTCGGTCGATAATTCTAGGGCTTTCCAATTCATAGACAGCTTCAATCTACTAGGGTCCACATGAAAACCACTACCATTTACACCTGCCCAAGAAACTGTACTAATCGCTTACCATAATTCACACTTAAGAAAACTTAGCATAAAAACATAACAGTTCTCCCTTTTTGAGCAGTTTATTCCAAGACTAACCTTAAATGTTCTACTGCTCCTCTTGAGTCTTAGAGTAGATAATATATCGTCTATAAACACTAATCTACAAACTTATAAGATACGCCTACAAATCTCTAATCATGCAAATCCATAAATATTGCTGGTGCATTATCTGTCCAAATGGCTTTACATGAACTCAAATGTCCAATATCGAGTCCTAAACGCAGTTCTTTGGTATGGTCTTTCCTCATGCATTCTCTCTGATGATATCCAGACCTATAGATCTATCCTTCGAGAAAAACTCGACCTGCTTGGCAGTTTGATCAAGATAGATCATGCGATCTATGGGAGCGATACATTCCTTTGACAATCAACCTGTTCAATTCTCTATAATCACATGGCAAGTCCTGAGGAAAAACCATCCTTGTGGTGATCTACATTACCACAGCCCCTAGGCAATGAGCTTGGGTCAATTGAAACCCTTGTCTGGTTGTCGCTCTGGGGGGGCGGATTGGGGCGGGGGGGGTGGGGGGAGGGCGAAAAAAATAAACATGACGATAAGGAATAGAGTAAGTTTAAAATTATTATGTTATACGTATTATGTAAACATATTATAGTATAGTATTAATGGGGTGGGGGGGTGGGTTGGTGGTTGGGTGTGAATTAATATTTAGGATTAGTTAAATTATTATTTTGGTTTTTTGTGTTATAAATGTAAATGTTTATTGTATAAATTATAATTGATTGAGAAAGGTATTGGTATATTTAAAAATGGATGGTGCTTTTGGATTCATTGTTTATAGAGATTGAACATGGTTGACCGTTAAGAATCGTTATCCGCTTCCTAGAATTGATGATCTATTTGATCAACTGCAAGGGTCACAGTTTTTCTCGAAGATAGATCTTAGGTCTGGATACCATCAGCTGAGAGTGCACGAGGATGACATTCCAAAGACTGCGTTTAGGACTCGTTATGGACATTTTGAGTTCACTGTAATGCCCTTTGGTCTGACTAATGCACCAGCAATATTTATGGATTTGATGAATAGAGTTTGTAGGCCGTATCTTGATAAGTTTGTGATAGTGTTTATAGACGATATCTTAATCTACTCTAAGACTCAGAGAGCATGTAAACATTTAAGGTAGTCATGGAACTCTCAAAAGAGAAACTGATGCTAAGTTTTCTAAGTGGTTGACTTATGGCTAAGAGAAGTACAGTTTCTTGGGCATGTGATAAATGGTAGTGGAATTCATGTGGACCCTAGTAAGATTGAAGCTGTTAAGAATTGGAAAGCCCCTAGAACTCCGACCGAGGTTCGTTCATTCTTAGGATTGGCTGGGTATTATCGTAGGTTCATTGAGAACTTTTCTAAGATAGCTAAGTCTCTTACTATCTTGACTCAGAAAAGTAAGACTTTTGATTGGGGTGAGGAACAGGAATTGGCATTTCAGACCTTGAAGGATAAGTTGTGTAATGCACCTGTTCTAGCTCTCCCCGATGGACCAGAAGATTTTGTGGTATATTGTGATGCGTCCAGGATAGGACTAGGCTGTGTTTTAATGCAAAGAGGTAAGGTGATAGCCTATACATCTAGGCAGTTGAAAATTCATGAGAAGAATTATACTACCCACGATTTAGAGTTTGGTGCGGTCGTGTTTGCACTTAAGATCTGGAGACGTTATCTGTATAGGACAAAGAGTGTCATCTATACGGATCATAAGAGTCTTCAACATATCTTTGGTCAGAAAGAGTTGATAATGCGACAGCGACGCAGGATAGAGTTATTTGTGATAATGGACTGTGAAATTTGCTACCATCCCCTGGTAAAGCAAATGTGGTGTCTGATCCCTTAAGTAGGAAGTAAAGAGTAAAGCCTCAGAGAGTTGAGAGCTATGAATATGAATCCTTCAGTCGTAGTACAAGGATAGGATACTGGCGGCTCAGAAGAGGATGTGCATGAATTTGCAGTATTGCAGATAGGATTGATGAGATAAAGAACAGAAGAAATGATGGAACCTGTACTACCTGATCAAATTTATGGGTACCTTTGTAAGGGTGAGGTGAGAACCCTGAGTCATGGGATGAAGCACATAAGTCGAATACGTCTGTACACCCAGGGAGCTGATAAGAGTGTACTCATTGACATAGAGAATAGGTATAGGTAGCCTAGAATGAAAAGGAAATAGCTGAGTAAGTTATAAATGTTCGACTTGGTTTTGAAGGTTAAGACTGAGCATCAAAGGCCATCTGGCTTGCTCCAACAACCTGAGATTCCCGTATGGAAATGGGAAGGGATAGCTATGGATTTTGTGACTAAGTTGCCTAGGACTAGTAGTGGGCATGACACAATCTGGGTCATTGTGGACCGATTGACTAAGTCTACTCATTTTCTACCTATGCGTGAGGATTATAAGATGGAAAGGTTGGCTAGATTGTATTTGAATGAGATAGTTGCTAGACATGGTGTGCCGATCTCGATTATATCAGATCATGATAGTCGTTTCACATCAAGGTTTTGGCAGTCAATGCAAGAGGCATTAGGAACTCGTTTAGACATGAGTATGGCTTATCACCCTCAGACCGATGGTCAGAGTGAGCGTACTATTCAGACTTTGGAAGACATGCTTAGAGCGTGCGTCTATTACTCGAATGGGAGTTGGGATGTTTCATCTTCGTTGTTGAGTTTTCGTATAACAATATTATCATTCTAGTGTGGAGATGTGCTTCTGTTGAGTGCCATTGTAATGGTAGAAATGTCTTACGCCAATTATTGAGGTTGAGGTGGAGAATGTCAAGTATGATAGACTGAGTTAGTGCAAGAGACTACTAAAGATCTCTCAGATTAAGGATAACTTAAGCTGCACGTGATCAATCAGAAAAGTGTATGCAGATAGAGATAGAAAGCCTCTAGAGTTTAGTGTAGGTGACTATGTCTTGCTCAAAGTGTCGCTTTGGAAAGGTGTGGTACGCTTTGAGAAGAAAAGGAAGTTAGCACCTAGATTTGTTGGACCGCTAGAGATTATTAAGAAAGTAGGCTTTGTGGCCTATCGGTTAGATTTGCTGAGTATATGAATGAGGTGTTTCATGACACGTTCCACTGTCCAAACTCTTACGAAGTGTTTGGCTGATCCAACCAGAAAGTGCCTTTGGATGAGATATCCGAGTGATGCTAAGTTGAATTTTGTGGAAAAGCCTGTGGAAATTTTGGAAACAGAGTTTAAAAAGTTGAAGCGTAGTAGGATTGCCATCATCAAGGTTCGGTGGAATTCGAAACGTGGCACTGAATTCACATGAGAACGTGAAGACCAGATGAAATTGAAGTACCCGCTTTTGTTTAGTGATGTTTAGAGTTGAATTTCTGGTACGAAATTCTTATAAGGGGGTAGAATTGTAACCTGCCTTTTTGTGTTTTGAATATTACCAATTATAGTCCTTTGACTATTTACTTTAGTCAGTTTAATTAGATTTGTACCGTATTGATTGTGGTGATTTTTATGATATATGTGATGATTTGAGGTTTATTGTGATTAATAATCCTTTTTGGAAGGTATTATTATGTTATTTGTATTCCGGGTGGTTTGACCCGTGAATTTTGAGAAATGCCAAAAAACGAGTCTGACACGTCCGTTAATGTCCAATTTAAGTTTTGAAGGGTTTAAAGTGAAAATATGTCATGCGAATACTCTAGTTAATGGAAAAGATATTTTTAAAATGATAAAAAAAATAATTTACATTGGGTAAAAGTTCTATGTTGAGTTTTACAAGCTTTTGAGTGATTTCGATACGAAAAAGGCCAGAGACCACTTAGGATCCCTTGGCCGTTTATGGGAAGTGTAGGGAACAACATGGCTAAATTTTAGCAAGTATGTCCCAAGGCGTGTACACTTATATTCCTTTTCACCTCATTTCCACTATCATTTTCAAAAAAAATCAAAAACACACACACTTGTGTGTGTATATTCGGCCGAACTCAACACAAACAAGAAACACATAAATTTTTGAAGATTGATCAAGAAAACATGAAGACATAAATATTTGGGGTTGATTCTAGTGTTTGGTTATTTATTTAAACAACGTTTGTGTTGTCCGGTTCGTATCGAAATCTACAAATTTGAAGATTTTCTTGTAAGTTTTCAAATTTAAATTTCGTTTGTCCTTTTGGGTTTATTTTGATGCATAGATGTTAGTTGTACAAGTTGATCGTTGTGAAAATCGATTTTCGGAAACGAAACGGATGATTTAAGGGGTGTTTGGTTCGTAAATAGTAAAAAGGAAAAAGGGGAATTTTGTAGTTTTGATGTTGTGGTCGTGATGGTTGAATAATATATGATGCTAGAATGATTATTTTTTATAGTAGCTTGTATAACTTATTCGGTCTTATTTTTAAGCTATTTCTTGGCTTATTTGGGCTTATATGCCACGTGTGGTTTCTCAAAATTACTAGGGAAGTGATTTTGATTATTTTTGTGTTATGGTGTATGTTGTGGACTATTTTTTAGGCTTATGGTAGTAACCAAATGCGATAAGTAGCTTTATAGCTTATTTTCAAGCTAAATACGTAGTATGGAGGTTATGGACTCACGGCCCAATAAGTCCATTAAGCCAGCTAAATGAAGGGGCTTATTGTGGTCTGATTAGTTTCACTAATAATTATGAGCAGATATATAGGTCTTGGTTTTGGACTTAAATAGTATTTTGGACTTATATATGTCATAGTGGACCCTTGTTTGGCCTTAAGGCCTAATAAGCGATATGTAGTAGTTATGAAAATTTTGATGGACTTTTGAAAGTGGAAATGTATTTATGAAGTGATATTGAACGATATTTTGGGAAAAACGTGTTGGTAAGCATTAACAACTGAGATTTTGGAATTTTGTCGAAAAGTGTCAAATTAGTGAAAAATGTTGAAAATAAGGTTTGAAACCTTGGAAAACGTTGTATAATCGTACGAGTCATGTCAAAATTTCATAAAAAGTTTATACTTAGAAAATTTCTTAAAAAAATGATTTTTGATTTTAAATAATAAAATAATATTTAATTATTTTATTTTATCTATTTAATAAATTTACTAAAAGATGAAAAATACAATTTTTCTCGAAACTTCTCTAAAGTGTTTATTATGAGTAAACGTTTCATTTTCAACCGTATAATGATTATTTTGAAGTGATTAAGGTGTACCGAATGGACTTGTCGAGATATATTTATAATTAATATTTATAAATATTTATTATATTTCTTATCTATTTACGCTAAATAGTATAAATATGTATTATCGAGGAATGAGATTGATATGATTGTGGAGTTAAGTCGTCAACCATCACACCACTAAATTGTTTTGGGTATTTGTACAACGCGTCTAAACTCTATGCATCAAACGTGAATATTGTTTTGGAATTTGATGATTAAATTGGGACATTAACTGGACTTCGTGTGTGGGCGTCGTCGCGTTTGCTTGTGTGATTGAGATTTGGTTGCTAAAGACTTGCTTAAGGTGAGTTCTCGTAGCCCTACTTTTTACTGTTTTTC
>BQNB010105550.1:8900-20911 GCA_026074375.1 Tanacetum coccineum
AGGCAAACTGAGTTGCCTTTTTGTCTGGGCGGTCCCCTTAATTAGGTTGCCGGTCCCCTTAATAATTAAGGGGACCACCCTTATAATTAAGGGGCCGCCCAGGCCAGACGCTTCCTTTTTTGTTTTTTCTAAGGGAGGTGTTTTCTAGAATATTTCTAGCTGTTTTTAGATAGAAAATTTGAATTTAAAATATTTATTTTGAATAAAATATTTCTTTTAAATTTAAAAATATTTTGTAAAAGTTATAAAAATGTTTGTGACATTTTTATAAAAAATGTGAGGTTGAATAAAAATTTATTTGATCATAAAATGCCTAAAGCATTTATTTATTCATACATTTAAGTGATTAAATTTTTGAAATGAAAATTTACTACTAATTACTTGTTAACGAATAATTTTTCATTAATCGTTTTTACATTTTGTGATTATCAAAACGTAGAGAGGTCAAAAAATATTAATAACGTTTTTAGGCATTATTTCTATCAACAACGACGTCACGAGGGAGACATTTTACTTGTTCAAGTATATGTCGATGACATTATTTTTAGGTCTACAAATCCTGATTTTTCAAAACGATTTGCAAATCTTATGAAAAATAATTTTGAAATGTCAATGATGGGTGAAATAAAGTTTTTCCTAAGACTTCAAGTTCATTAATCACCCCGTGGCATATTCATTAGTCAGTGACAATATTCCTTAGAGCTTTTAAAGAAACATGGTATGGATAAATGTTTCTCCATGAGCACACCTATGACCACTGAAAGACTGGATGCTGATTTACAAGGCACTCCAACTGATCAAACGACTTATTGTCGGATGATTGGATGGCTTATGTATCTAACAGCCAGTCGATCAGATATTGCTTTTGCTACCTTTGTTTGTGCTCGATATCAAGCACGTCCTACGGTCAAGCATCTCAAAGAGGTTAAACAGATCTTTCGGTACCTAAGACAGTCCTATAACATGGGACTATGGTAACTGAAGGATTCTGGATTTGTACTAATTGCAAATTCAGATGCAGAGCATGCAGGATGTAAAGATGATTGCAAAAGTACTTACGGTGGCATACAATTTCTAGGTGACAAACTCATGAGTTGAAGTTCAAAAAAGCAATATTGTACTGCGATGTCTACAGCAGAAGCTGAATATGTCTCATTGTCTGCGTGTTGTGCACAAGTAATTTGGATGCAAACACAACTACTGGACTATGGATACAAGTACAACAGAATACCGATGTATTGCGATTCAAAGAGCGCTATCGCTATTTCACGCAATCCGGTTCAGCATTCGCATACAAAACACATAGACATCCGGTATCATTTTATTAAAGAACACGTTGAGAAGGGTACGGTGGAATTATACTTTGTCGGAACTGAATACCAACTTGCGGATCTATTTACTAAAGCTCTTCCGAAAGAACACTTTGAGTACTTAGTTCATCGCATTGGTATGAGATGTATGACTCCAACACAGTTGTGAAGTCTGGCAAAGTTATCTTCTTAGAAAAGATCATACATCAAAACTTGTAAATAAATTTTTCAAAAACCAAATAAAAATTGCAAAATATAAAAATTCAAAAAGATTTCTTAATGTTTTCAAATAATAATAATCAAATACAAAAATCAAAAAATGAAAAAATGAAAAAACATAATTTCATCAAAATTCACATGTCTTTACAAATCAGATTCATGATTCACTACTTTTCTCAATGATACTTTTCTTTGTTTAAATGGATCATGATCTGAGGGGGGGTTATTTTTAACAAATCATGTGTGTAATTCCCATTCAGGTACATAACCTGAATTTTAAATGCATAAGTGCTTTCAAAATCCAATAAAACAATGATCTCTCGAACTCTTAAGAGTTTTTATAAAAAACATGTACACTTTCGAGGGGGAGTTTTCTATTTCTGTGATAATCTGAACTTTGAAAAAAGAGAAAAATATCATTCAAAGACTAACTGTGCAAATGGATCATATTCCAAGGGGGAGTTTTTAAAGATTTTGATAACAAAATTCGGTTACAAAAACTACAAGGGTCAAAAATATCATTTTTCAAACAAAACTCGAAAAGATGACCTCCAGGGACTACAACTGTCAAATTCAAAACTAGTAAATTCGGATGGTATAAAAGGAAGTTATAATTTCATTTCTTAATTTTCTTTATACCGAATTTCAAACTGAGAAAGATCAATCTTTTTGATTTAGAGTTCATTTGCAACGATCATAACGTTCTTCTTTTCTCAAACGTAAGTAATCCAGTGGTTAACAAGTTTTGGAAATGATTTTCATGATGATCTTAGTATTGAGATCAAACTCGGTAGAATTTAGGGTTACCGGGTTTAGGGTTTCTTAGTAATTGATGATAGATTTAGGATTGTTGTTGTTTAAAATGATGATTGTGTGTAGTTGATTGTGAAATTAGATGTGTAATCACTAAAAATTGCAAACTCGACACATTGGTCAAACTAAGAAGTACTCTAAATTTGTTAAAAAGCATTTAAAATGGCTAACTGAATTTCAAAGTTTAAAAGGGACTAAAGAGCTTGAATATGATGAAGAACCTGACAAAAATTTCTTGTTTAAAGAAGTTTAATGTTAAGTGTTCAAAATCAAAAGAATCAAACTTGGTAGTCAATGGTCAAAGAGTCAAACTCGGCAGTCAATGGTCAAAATGTCAAACTCGGTAGTCAAACTTTGAAAAGTCATTTGTTTTTTTCAAAAGTGTCGAATTTGTTGCTATGTGCATACAATTTTTAGGAAGGGGCTTATTAGACTAATGGGGTGTTAAAGATAATTGTCTGAATGTGTTGTCTAATGCTCAACTGTATGTATCACGATCAGTTTCTCTTGTAAAGTTGAACCTCAATCGTTTGAGAAAAAGTACTGCAAAAATTAAAACAAATGAACAAGATTTGATGAATTTTATACTATGTGTCAAATAGGTCTATTCTCAATTGTTTAAGTGGTCTAAGTCATGTCTAGTTTTGAACGTTTTCTGCATCGAACTGAATGAGGAGTGAGTGACTTAGTGACCATTCAGTTGTTGAATAGATATGTTTGTTTACACAGTATAATATTCAAACACATAAGAATTTCAAAATAACTAGAGTCTGATAATTCAATTCTCAATTGTTTAAGTGGTCTAAGTCATGTCCGGTTTTGACCGTTTTCTGTAATGAACAGAATGAGGAGTAAGTGACTTAGTGACCATTCAGTTGACGTATTGAGTTTGATTGATTCTATGTTATTCAAAAACAAATGTTTTTTGCTCAAATACATTTTTGAAAAGAAAAAGTTCTTAAATTTTTGTATTGTGTCAAAAATGGTACTGTTTCACAAAAAAAATTAAGAATATTGAATGATATCTCTTTAATTTCTCAAATTTAAGTCTTATTCAAAATCAACGAGTATCTTCATCATTCTTGAAAGAGTATCATTTCACAAAGAATTTATGGTGAGGATATTCTAAACAGAAAGAGAGACAAAAACCATACGCGAAAAAGCAAATCTAAAATGTGTTCGAATAAGAAATGCCAGAACACACAAAAAGTAAAATCAAAATAAAAATGCGAATAAAGCATATGGCATGTGCTAGAAAAAGCAAGATTAAGCACATGAGAAAGAGACTGATCAAATATATGTTCAAAAAGAATTGCCAGAACATATAAAATAGACAAAGCGAAATGAGACAAAAATGTCAAATGAATTAATTGTCATCTAACATATTCTCTTTATCTCCTGGGAAGATATTCCTTAAGAACCATCCTCTCAGATTCAGCATTGTTGCATCTTCATCAGTACCATGGATTTATTTGGGGCAGTTCTGGCATACTTTACACGAAGACGAATCAAAGTATACATACAAGTTCATGCTAGACAGAAAAGAGCTCACTCTGACTCTTGATGACTTCAGGACAATCTTTCACTTGCCTCAAGCTACTAATAACAATCATGATCACTTTGTACCTACTCCAACATTCTCTAAAATGGTTCCATTTTACATTAACGATCTTGGTTTCACCTTGGAATTAAGATCAACATCTTACTTTAAGACAACTAGTCTTACTACACACCGTGGCGGACACTATGCAAGATGTTTCTCACGATGTACTGACAAACTCCTGTTAATGGTTTTGATCAATACACGCAGTAACAGATCATGCAGATGCTATACTTCTTTGTCAATAATATCCATGTTGATTATGCAGAATTACTTTGGGAAAATTTTTACTACTCTTTAAAGAATCCAACAACACTGATTCCTTATCCTAGATTCACAAAACTAATAGTGAGTCATTACATGACTACATACCTTGAGATCTCGAGAAGAGTTCGTGATAGATATCACAACTTGGCAGATGATGTGATGATTAAAAGAATCTTCAATTCAGGGAAGAGTAAAGATATTGTTGGAATAAAGATTCCAGATTAGATGATAACCGATGAGATGAAGCTTACGGAGAACTATCAGTTATATGCTAAGGTGTTTGGCATAGATGTTCCTAGTATCAGTCATAACGTGGAGTGCTAATCAAACGGAAACACATAGGACAACTAGTGCCCCTAGGTCACCTAAACCTGTTGTTGCTGAAGGAAAATCAAGTGCTCCACCAAGGTCTACTGTAGACTTCGTATCCCGCCACGATGATCCACATGACTTACTCCACAAACTCCAATTCGAACAACTGATGAGGCGGATGATCTAATCTTACAAGATACACTTCAAGTAAGTCTGGCGGACCAGAAAAGTCGTGAAGAGCTTGAAGCTACACAAAATGTAGAGAATGTTAAAGAGCACTTAATAGCTGAAGAAATTAAGAAGTTAGTTGAAGGTTCAGAGATTGTTGAAGAGACTGTTGAGGTTACTAGTTCACCCTTTAGGAATGATGACGATCAAGTTGATCCCAACACTAGGTTAGAGTCCAGGAGTGACCCCTAAACCCACATTCCAGACCTTATACCACACACCATTGAACCAAGACCCAACCAAGACATTAAAACACACACACCCTCTTAGGGGCGATTAGTCCGATAGGATCATTATAAATGTCGATTTTTATGATACTTTAAGTGGTTCGTTGTTTTATTTATAGTGTTTAGTCTTTATTTTACTTATAAGTAAAGAATAAATTCCAACTTAACACATACACCTATCCTCCACACCAAAAAACCCACTCAACTTTCTACCAACTACCCCCACATTCCCCACCCCATCCTTACCATTCCCTCCTCCAACACCCCCCACTCCCCCCAACAACCACCCCAACCCCCCCCCCCCCCCCACCCCCCCCCCCCCCCCCCCCACCCCCCCCCACCCCCCCCCCAACCCACCCCACCCCCCCCCCAACCCCCCTTGTTGAGAGTGATATTAATCCTATTCATTTCTACCAAGGAAAATGGCTTGAGGATTGGGCAAGCTCTCATCAAAGGTAACATTGAGAGATTCATCAATTCTCATTATCTCCTTGTTAAGCATTATGTATGCTTTACTAGTTTGAGAGTATCCTAAAAACACACACTCATACGAATTTGGGTCAAACTTGGTGAGATGTACTTTTGTGTTAAGTATAAATACTTTACAACCAAATATCATAAAGTACTCCAATGACGGATTCCTATTTCTTAGAATTTCATAGGGTGTTCTATTAATGATTTTGTTAATATAAACCCTATTAAATATGTAAGTTTCTGTATCTAATGCATGACACCAAAACTTTTGTGGGGGAAAGGAAATGTGAATTGCTCGTCTTATCATAAAAACGATCATTCTTTCTTAATTTGCGATGTGTTCTTTCAACAATCTCACTCGCTTGAGAAGTGAACGGGCCCGACAAGTTGTAAGACATTCCATGTTGTTCACAAAATCTCCCAAATTGAAATTTATCAAATTCGTTATAATGATTTGCTACGATTGAAACAATAAAACAATCATGTAGGTTTTCAAGCTTTTTACACAAAATTTTAAACTTTTCTAAGACATCATCCTTAAATTGTACGAACAAAACCCCCCCAAGTGTAGTTTAAATGGTCATCAACAATTATTAAAGTATACAGTCTGCCTCCTTATCTTTTTTCTTTTTTTTTCGAATTAATACCAAACAAATCTAAGGGTAACATCTCTATAAAACTATGTGGTTGCACTTATTTCCTAGTCCATATTGTTTGCTTAACCTTGGGATCCCCATAAAACCACACGTATTATAAAAGTGTATTTCAAAGCTCAACTTTGGTAGGTTCCTTACTAGCTCCTTAGAAGCTAAGTTTTGAACTAACTTCATATTAACGTGAGCTAACCTCCTATGCCAAAGCGTTGAGTTATCCATCGTAGATGCAAGACACATTTATTGTTTGGAGTTTGTTAGGTCTTGTTTTAGCTTGAATCACATGATATAGAACGATATAGAATATAGAGAATCAAGAGAGGGAGGCAAGTTTTACAATTTCTAAATTTTATAACAAAAGAAAAAAGGGAGGAAAAAGTTTTTACAAGCCATCAACCACCTAATGATGATTAGGTGGCTATTTATAGGATAGGAGGGAGGCTTTCCTTCCTTCCTTTATTTTCCTAATTTTGCTAATTAGTCCCTAATCTTTGGTAAATATGATATTCTTCACTTTTAGCATATTAAACCTTATTACAAACTACTTTCTACTAAGTAAAATAAAGACTAAACACTATAAATAAACAAAACCACTTAAAGTATCATAATCGACATTTTTATGATCCTAACAATCTCCCCCTAAGGATTGATTATTCTGGGCGTTCCCTTCTTGATCCTAGTGGTCTTTCATTCACGTACATTTCTCATCTTTATTTGATAATGTACTTAAAACCCGTTTTCAATCTCTTTCGCAAACAATTATAAGTATTAAACATCTTCTTTACTAAGATTTTGAGTCACATAGCCATTAGTAACATCGTTGTTGTAGCTCTTTAATCCTTCCAAGACTATTTTCAATGTCGCATCACAGAACTTATGAACTTCTTGATGTCTCATCACTCTCTTTTCTTTCTTGTTGTTCTCGTAAATAATGCCTGGGAAAGTGATTGTTCGTGCAGTAAGGTTGACTTATTATTGATAGCTTTCCATACCTAGTTGAAAGTCATGAACTCTTTCCCAGATCACTGTACTCTTGATGAAGACTAATAATGACCATATAAATCTAGTATCAGCATTGTCATATACTTGAGATTAAACATAGTTGATACACTATCTTCAATAATCATCTTGTTAGATTCTTGTAATATGACTCTGTGATAGTCAATTTACTTCCATATTCCTTTTGCAAATATCTTTGTGATAAACTTATGCTCATGACCTAGTTCCCAGTAAGTCTTGATGATTTGATCAATCTTTAAATTTGAGTAGATTTCTTCCTTTGCTTTCCGGGTGCTTGTTGGTTCTTGATGTAAAAGATCTTTGCATGTGGATTCTTCTAATGTTCAACCAGTATCAAGGCATATGGATTAAAACCCAAGTTATAAATAGCGTTGAAAGGTGTGATTTGTAGAGGGCAAAGCCAAGCCTCAGCCTTTAGGCGTGAGGCGTTGCGTCATAGGTTTTTAAGGGGTGACTTCAAAGAGGCAAAAAAATATTGTATTGAGTGGTCAATAGTTGTAAGCCTACTAGGCTTAAATGGAGTCTATAGAGTTTACTAAGCCCGTATTTAATGCAACCAAATCATAAATACTTTTAAATAGCTCAAGTCAATAACTATCTTAAAAAAATTCAAAAAAAAAAATCTCTTAAAAAAGCTTCAAAAAAAGGCCGCCACGATGCGATATAGCGCGCTATATCCAAGCCTTATCCTCGACTTTTATTGCACGCCAAGCCTTAAAGACGACAGCCTTGGCCTGTTTCGTATCTTGGAGGCTACGCCTCGGCGCTTTGGCGCCGCTATAGCGGCATATTTAGTACATGATTAAACCTCTTTACAACATTTCTTTACCTAATCTAGCCGTTCTTTCTGCTTATTCATCATCAGGAAAACTAAATGCAGGAAACTTGTGTAATAGATTATATCAAATCTTACTCTGGTCATGAGTGCGCACCCTTCTTTTAGTTTAACAAATCTTGTTTAACTAGAGGTTGTCCAGGAGCTCTTTTGGAATCTCTTTGACAGCTTTGATTGCGAGGGGGTTTGGTTGTTATGGTGGGACAATGATTTCTACTTTACTGCTTTCCCACACAATGTCACTTTTTAGATAAATTTTACTATGGTTCAATGTGCTTACCTATGCCAATCTCTGAAGTAATGTTGTCTAAATCATTTCATCAAAATACGTTCATAATTAGCTTTATCATACAGTTTGTGAAAATTTCATCCCAAGTTCTTGTGAGCTTTTCATAGGAAGACACATCTCATTATGGCATTAAGAATATGTCTATTTAATTAAAACTCATCAGTTTGTTCTTGATTAATGACGTTGATGGACCTGGTTCACCTTTATATTCTTGGCACAGAGATGATCCTCCACATCTACAAACATTCCATGCTCAGATATCTCCTGCCTCCTTTGCTACTATTCTCCACCCTCAGGATGATCACCTTATCATGAGGATCGTCACTGATCTACTAGGGCGAATGCCGGAAGGTCTACAAGGAGATAGTGGCACCTGATATGTCTTTCAATTTTAATCTGAGAGCAAGCCAAATTGAGGATATCATTTTTATAGCTGTGAGGTCATCTTTTCATAGTCAGGTAAATTTGATATTGTTGTTCTTATGCAGAAGGAATGGTGTCTTTAGCCGGATGCACATGCAGAATACGACCTGACATATAACGTCTAATTGATGAATTCAACCTGCGAAGGAATGTGGTTAGCAATAGCATCATTAACTTGCAAAGAAATCTCTAAATGAAGATTCGTGCATTCTTGTTAAATAGCCACAACAATCATTTTGGTCACATATACTTGACTCTTTTTCTTTCTAATATAAGCCCCTGTGCTCCATATAATAGCAACTTGTATCTTGAGAAGGACCTTGATGCGATCATCTACCATCTTGGGCAAAGCCTCCATCATGATGTCTTTAATTTTTAGCAAGTTCATTAAACTTTCTTCTTGGCATGAACTTGGCCGAAAGATGTTTAAACAAGTAACCATAACGTCCTTGTAACTCTTGAAAGAAACTCTTGTAACATATGAAATGTCCAGACTTGGCTTTGAATAATGATAAGAGTCGGTTTATAGCAAAGAGCTTGGATTTGGGTGAAGATGATGATGGTGTAAATGATGAGTTAGTTAACATTTTATTCCATACCTTTCTTTAACTATTAAATCAAGGATACGGATTGGTTGGAATCATAGGAGATCTATTATTATAAGAGAGGGTGTAATTCTAATATCCTCTACATAACTTACCCTTCTCTCTTCTTCTTAACCCATAATCATCTTCTGCTGATTCTTCCTCCTCTTTAATAACGTTCATAGGTTGTGAAATATCAGCAATACGACTTTCTCCACCAACTCCAGTTCTAACAACTGATGAGGCGGATGATCTAATCTTACAAGATACACTTCAAGTAAGTCTGACAGAGCAGAAAATTCATGAAGAGCTTGAAGCTACACAAAATATGGAGAAGGTTAAAGAGCACTTGATAGCTAAAGAAATTGAGAAGTTAGTTGAAGGTTCGGAAAATGTTGAAGAGACTATTGAGGTTACTAGTTCACCCCTTTGGAATGATGACAATCAAGTTGATCCCGGTACTATGTTAGAGCCCAGGAATGATAAAGAAAGTCCAGAGGTGGAGAAAATTGTTGATATTTCACAACCTGTGAATGTTATTGAAAAGGAGGAAGAATCAGTGGAAGATGATTATAAGTTAAAAAGAAGAGAGAAGGAGAAGTATGTAGAGGAGATTAGGAATACACCCTCTCCCACAATAATTAGATCTCCTATGATTCCAACTAATCTCGTATCCTTGGACATTGAGAAACTCTAAGAATTGACGAAAACTGATACACTACCTTCATCTTCTACACCCTCATCATCTTCACCCAAATCCAAACTCTCTACGATAAACCGACTCTTATCATTATTCAAAGCCAATCCTGGATGTTTCAGACGTTACAAGAGTTTCTTTCAAGAGTTACAAAGACGTTATGGTTACTTGTTTGAACATCTTTCGGCCAAGTTCATGCCAAGAAGGAAGTTTAATGAACTTGATAAAAATCTTGAAGACATCATGATGAAATCATTGCCCAAGCTAGTAGATGAGCGTATCAAGAAAATTCTTCAGACTCAAGTTCTACTACATGTTGCACAAGGGATTATATTAGAAAGAGAAAAAAGTCAAACAGATGTGACCAAAATGATTGCTGAGGCTATTCAACAGGAACGCGTGAATCTTCATTTAGAGATTTCCTCGCAAGTTAATGATGATATTGCTAACCACATTCCTTCGCATGTTGATTCATCAGTCAGACATTATATGTCAGGTCATATTCTACATGTGCATTCGGCTAAAGACACAATTCCTTATGCACAAGAACAACAATATCAACTTTACCTGACTATGAAAGACGACCCTCAATTATAAAAAGATTAAATTTGAAAGACTTCAGGTGGCTACTACTCCTTGTATACCTTCTTCCGTTCACCTTAGAGATCAGGACGATCCTCATGATGATGCTCATCCTGAGGGGAGAATAGTGCAAAGAGGCAGAAGATATCTGAGCAAGGAACATTTAAGATTGGAGGATCATCTTATGGTCAAGATTATGAAGCTGAACCAGGTCCATCAATCTCAGGTAATCAAGAACAATCTGATGAGTTTGATTATTGGACAAATTCTTATGCCATAGATGATGATGTGCTTCCTAATGAAAAAGTGTCACAAGAACTTGTAGATGAAATTTCACAAAATGTTGATGAAGCTAAGTTACATAATGTTGTTGATGAAATGTTAAGACAATAGTGTACTTCAGGAGATGAGCATTAGTATTACATTGATCAGATGCAAAATTTCTTGAAAAGTGACATTGTGTAGGAAAGCAGGAAAGAAATCATTGTCCTACCTTGTCAACCAAAGCCCACTCCAGTCGTTCAAAGCTGTCAAAGAGATCCAAAAGCTCCTGGACTACTTATGGTTAATCAAGATCTTTTGTACTTAAAGAAGGGCAACTTATGACCAGATAAGATTGTATTATCTTTACATAAGTTTCCTGCAATCATTTTTCCTGATGATGATATAGAATAAAGAACATCCATATGGGTAAATAAATGTGTGAAGAGGTTTAATCCTTATGCTCGTTACGGGGTTGAACATTGGAAGAATCCACATGCTAAGATCTTCTACATCAAGAACCAACAAGCACCCAGAAAGTCAAAGGAAGAAATCTACTCAAATTTAAAGATTATTCAAATCATCAAGACTTACATAGAACTAGGTCATGAGCATAAGTTTATCACAGAGATAGTTGCAAGAAGAGCAAATGGAAGTATAGTGTCTATCATAGAGTCAGATTACAAGAATCTTAATAAGAATGATATTAAAGATATGTATCTGCTAATCATAAATCACAAGGTAGATGACTATGCTGAGACTGGATTGTTGTGGTCATTATCAGTCTTCATTAGGAGTATAGTGATCTGGGAAAGAGTTTATGACTTTCAACTAGGTATAGAAAGCTATCAACAACAAGTCAACCTTACTGCACCAACAATTACTTTCTCATGCATAGAGAAGTACAAGATGTTTTCCATCGTCTCTGAACCAGTATATGACATTATTTACGAGAACAACAAGAAAGAAAAGAAAGTGATGAGACGTCAAGAAGTTCATAAGTTTTGTGATGCGACATTGAAAAGAGTCTTGGAAGGATTAAAGAGCTACAACAACGATGCTAAGTATGGCTATGTGACTCACAATCTTAGTAAAGAAGATGTTGAATACTTATAACTGTTTTCTGAATAGATTGAAGAACGGTTGAAGTTTCGTGATCAAATGAGAAGATGGAAAATGTATGTGAATGGAAGACCACTAGGATTAAAAAAAGGAAC
>BQNB010105551.1:0-23578 GCA_026074375.1 Tanacetum coccineum
ACGTTCATTGGTAAACCTGTTATGCTTAATTCATACACAAGCTCCATGTGTAATGATTCGTGGGGTAGGAGTAGTTTTGCTTGGTGCTTAATTGAGGTAAATTCAGAGGTCTCGTGGATGTTGTTACTATTGGTATTCCATCTCTTTCTGAGGATGATTTTACCAAAGAATAAACCATCCGTGTTGAGTATGAATAAAGGCAGACCAGATGTGATACATGTAAGATTTTTGGTCATGTTCATGACTATTGCCCTAAAAAGGTGGTGAGTCCTCCTATTGTTGCTACATCTAATGTTGTTACCCCTAATGCTGCGAAGACTAATGATGGCTTCCAAACAGTGGGTAAAACGAAGAAGAGGTGGTGAGTCCTCCTATTGTTGCTACTTCTAATGTTGTTACCCCTAATGTTGAGAAGACTAATAATGGTTTCCAAACGGTGGGTAAAAAGAAGAAGAGGAAAGGTAAGTCCAAGTCTACTAATGGCGGTCAGTTTACTGGTCCTTCGGTTAAACATAATGTTAGATATAAGCCTAAAGAGACTACAAGTGCACCAAAGAAGGGAACTACTTATGTGGTTTATACATCTCAATCGACACCTATGTTGAAGACGACTGGTAATTCATCTAAGAAAGATAATATCTCCATGTCTAATTCTTTTTTTGCCTTAAATGAAGAAGATGAAGAAGATGTGGAAAATGTGTATGATGAATCGGCTAACTTATTTCAAAACAAAAAAGATGGTGGAAGTTCATCTTTCACGGCTACTGCTGGTTAGCTTGTTTAGTTGTGTTATGTGTTCTAGTTGCAATTAGTTGTTTCTAGAGTTGTAAGAGTTTATGGCATGTCATAATCTCTAGTTTTAGGTGTTTATCAAGCTGTTTAGCTTGAGGTTAATGTGGTACTTCAGCCACATTTCATTTGTACTTAAGTTTTTTTGGTTTTGATATACCTTACCGGGGTAACCCTTTACCCAAAAAAAAGTTGAAACAAGTAATTCTGAAACTAATTATAAAGTGAAAATGCCTAAAATTAGAACTGTTAGGATGAGTGAACCCATCATTGAGGAATAGGAATCTGATAGTAAAGATGATGAGATTATGGTCAAACCTAAGGAAGTAACAAAAATAGTCAAACCTAGCTTTGAAAAGATTGAATCTGTTAATGCTAGGAATGAAACTGTTAGGCAAGCAGAAAACCCTAGGAAAAACAATAAGAGTCCTAAAGGAAATTAAAGAAACTGGAATGGTATGATGACTCAGAAATTAGGTGAAAATTTTGAGTTTAACAATAAGGCTTGCTATGTATGTAGTAGTTTTGATCACCTGCACTATACCTGTAAACACAAGAGAAAGATTAATGATCAATATTTGGTTAAACCAGTGTGTAACAACTCAAAGAGGGTGAATCACCAGAACTTTGGTAGATTTTCTCACCCCAATCCAAAAAGTAATATAGTTCTGGTATGTGTTTAATTACACATACCATTTTCCATTAAAAATGGACTTAAATGACCAAAAACGTACCCAAAAATACATTGTATTTGTATGTTTTTACTTATATTCTGCAGGAAACGGATATCCGACAAAAGGACAAAAAATGAAGCAAAAACGACAAAACCGAGCACGAAATGAAGAGCATGAAAAAAGCCAAAAGTCAACAAAAGTCAAAGTCAAAGTTCAAACGACTTCATATCAATATCTCTCTTACCGATGCTTTAATTCTAATCCCGAAATACCAAAAGATGCTTAAAAGTATCCTTTCCAATAAGGAGAAACTTTTAGAGCTGGCAAATACACCCCTTAATGAAAATTGCTCAGTGGTTATCCTAAAGAAGTTACCCGAGAAACTTGGAGACCCTGGGAAATTTCTCATTCTGTATGGTTTTAGTGAGCTGAAGTGCAAAGCCCTAGCCGATCTAGGTGCTAGCATCAACTTTATGCCACTCTTGGTTTGGAAAAAGTTAGGTTTACCCGAGCTTATTTCCACCCAAATAACCCTTGAACTTGCTGACCGGACAATTTGTACACCGGTGGAATTGCAAGAGATGTCTTTGTTCTGGTTGGAAAGTTCATATTCCCCGCTAATTTTGTCATTGTTGATTACGAGAGCGATCCTCGAGTCCCCCTCATCTTGAGAAGACCATTCTTACGGACCGCTCGTGCTTTGATTGACGTTCATGGAGAAGAGATGATTCTCCGTGACGGCGACGAAAGATTGATCTTGAATATGAGAAATGACACTTCAAGATATTCTAACAACCCTAAAAAAGAATCAATCAACATGATTGACATCTACAATGTCTCTCATAAAGATTATCTTGAGGACTTGTTTGCAAATGAAAAGATTACCAATCATCCAAGTGGAAATCCCACTTCTTATCTCACTTCTCATACCGACTTAACTTCACCGAAAGTTAATGATGATATCTTTGATCCGGAGGGAGACATTATTGAGAACTTGCTAAATCTTAATAAAACCAAAGATCTCCCTCCGTATCATGATAATCCTTTAAGTGGCAGTACCACTTCTTCTTCACCTTGTCTCCCAATTTCTGAGACTAGCGACTATTTTCTTGAGGAGTTCGCTGATGAACTCGTTCATTTTGCATTTCCACCAGGAATTGATTACCTTCCCTTTGATATCAAATCCGATCTTAGAGAAATAGAATATTTTCTTAAAAATGATCCTATCAAGGAAATGGATTTTATTCTCGAAGATTCGGTTGATACAAATTCTCCTGATGACAATCTTGTTGATACCATTTCTGAGATGTTCACCGATGAACATGCTCTTGATTACTCATCCCCACCATTATGGGATGATTATGATGATGAACTTTTTGATCTTGAGACCGTTAATGATAATACTTATGATGATCCTTTTGATTCCAAGGAAGAGAAAATCAAAGAGTCTAAACTCTTGATTGATGAACTTGATCCCCCTAGATCAAGTGATTTTCTTCCTTCCCCCGAGTGTGACTTGGTTTTCTATGAGGATTTTTCTGAGGTTGATGCTTTGTCTTCAACCAACAACGAGGACAAGGTATTTAATCCGGGTATACTCATTTATTAGAGCCATTTTGAAGTCACCAACCGAGTAACACCAGATAAGAATGTAAAGAATCTCACTAATGCTTATTTAATTCTTGAGGATTTTAATCCTTCTTTTTATGAACTTCCTTTCCACAAAGAAGTTCCCAGGTCCGAAACTCTACTCTTATTTTCATCCAAAAATGAGGAAAAAGTTTTCAACCCTGGGATTCTCACTTCTAAAGGAGTTCATACTTCTCTTCTCCTGAAATTATCTCATCGGGGCCCTAAAGCTTTCAAAGTCATTAAATTTTTTGAAAGCCCGATGAAGATTTTTCCTTGCTCTTATGGAGAGGACATCCGTACCTTGGATGTTCCGTGTCTCCATTTTTATCCCCCTTGACAAGCTCAAGTATGGAGGATCGGGTCAAGCTAAGTGACCTAAAACAAGCGCTTCATGGGTGGCAACCCATGCTTATCCTAGTATAATGATAATAGTAGTAATGAATAAGTGTTTTGTGTTGTGTGATAGGCTCGCCTCTTCCATTTTCCGTGTTTTGTGTTTTGTGATTGTATGTCCAGGATTGCCCGGATTTCGAATCCTCTCGTGCTCGCGGTTTTGTCCTTCGTTCACTAAGAGCTTTAAATCCTCAGCTTCATTTTGGAATTCTAATATTCCCAAATCTATATCGACTAAACATTTATCTTTAAGCATACTTATTAAACGACGTAGGGATTTATGTAGGACCCTTCTTAAAACATATTAGGACAATGTTTCATTGTGTTATGGGAGGGATCTATCGATTTTGATTATTGCCTGCAGTCATTATTTTCGCATAATCCTGTTTTTATCACCAAAAATACCAAAAAAATGAAAAAACTTTAAAAATTTTCAAAAAGAAAATAAGTGTTTTGTCACATGTTTGACTTTCCTGCTGGGTAGAACAAGAATAAATTTTGACTCGATCGGAGCGTGTTGAGTCTAGCTTGTTCCCTTAACTTTTTGACTAAGCATTCGCGGAAATTCGCGAAGGACGCAAATTGATAGAGTTAAGTGATGAGTTGAAATGCTCAAACACGAATTAGTGGAAATCTTAAGAGCTACTAACTGTAGTTGTGGCATTTTCTCTCCTATAAGCTTCTAACCGGACTAATAATACGTGCTCTCTTTGAAAATTAAACTTAAATCAATAATTTTTGAAGTATAGTCAATATCAATATATTTAGTTCAAATTTATACTTAAATTTTCTAAAATGAAATTTTCTCTATATCGTGATATTATATGTAAAAAAAATGAAAAAAATGAGGTAATAATAATAATAAACTGTGGGCTAATAAAAGTTTACTGCATCTTGGCCGGCTCACAACCGTGTTGTCGTCTTCTAAATTAAGGCACATAGTAATTATCAAGATGATAAAAGTTTGTTGCATCTTGCCGGGGGCTCACAACCGATGTTTTGTTGCAGCCTTCTAAAAGGTCGATGATTTCATTAGTTTAATGGATGTGCAATTATATTAAGTGTAGTAAGCGTGAATTAATAAATATACGGAAAATCTCTTTTTTCTTAAATTTAAATATGCTTTTGAACTAAGACTATTTCATTTTAAGTTTTTCTAAATAAGCTAATGTATATCGGAAACCTAAGAGTTTTTGAAAACCCCACCGGGTCCGTGTTTGAGTCCGATATAGGCTCTTGTGGTGGTGTCAAAAGCCTGGTCACTTAGCCGTAAGGTTGGGGATGTTAGCCAAGACGAAAGTCGTACATGGGGATGATCTCGCCTTCAAACTCATATTCTCGGGTGGTCGTGAAGCATAGAAATTTTGCAAAACATTGATCTATGGTTGAAATTCGAAATAAGCACATTCACCTAATATATAATAATTGTCAGGAGCAAAAAGTTCACAAGTTATAAATATGAGTAGTGTTAGCATCTTAACTTATATTTGACGGTGATTTCATTTTAAGCTTGGTTTGGAATAAGTGAAAAGTCGGGAACGATGAATTTATCCTTTTTGGGCATTTTAGGATTGGAATGTTTCTGTTCTATGATTCCGTTAAAGTTATGAAAAACGATAACAAAAGATCAAACAGGTTAGTTAGTTGCTTAAAATTTAAAAGTACAAAAAAATGAGGGAAAATGAAAAGTTAAAAAATATGTGTTGGGAATAAGTGTGAATATTAAATTATTAGGTATAGGTCTAAGTCTGTTTTCAGCTTATTTAGTTTTCTTATTGCTTATTGGTATGTGCTTAATTACACATACCATTTTCCATTAAAACCGGACTTAAATGACCAAAAACGTACCAAAAATACATTGTATTTGTATGTTTTCACTTATATTGTGCAGGAAATGGATATCCGATAAAAGGACGAAAAACGAAGCCAAAACGGATAAAACCGAGCACGGAATGGAAGAGCGTGAAAAAGACAAAGTCAAAAAGTCAAAGCCAAAGTCAAAGTCAAACCCGAGAGTCAAAGCTGAAACCGAAGAAATGTTAAATGGGCCCACCCGTACCCATCTAATGGGCCGGGTCAACCCATTTAAACATTATGAAGATTAAATGGCCCAATTCCTTTTCTACACCAAACCGGCCCAAAATCAAAATAAGTATAAGCCCAAAATATACTTAACACTGTTAGCCCTATAACCCTTTTTACTTAACAATGTTAAGTCCTTCAAGGACTGTTCATGAAATGATAACACACACCCTCAAGGACTTAACTTGTCAACTCTCACAAAAAAACTTTACACCACAATAGACTATTCTTGCAATTAAACCATACACCTTGGGGGACCAAATGTGCCAAACCCTCAAAGTTTTACACAGTTTAACATAAAACCAAATTTCCCGCCATTTACCCTGTTCACCCTTCCCTGTCACTTTCCCACCTTGTTTACTGTTCACACCCCAACAAAACCATCACAATCCATTAAACCCCACCCTAAGAAGTCAATGCCATGTTGGCAATCCTACACCATTCTATTGGGCAGAAGACAATGACAAGAAAATCAAGGGTTTTGATCAAAGGACTTGATGACCAAGAAAAATGGATGGCTGAGATTACTTTTTTGATTCTACTCACACAACAAGCACACCTCTTGTACTCTCTCAGTAAAGAAACACACAAGAAGATCCAAGACTTAGAATAGTTTTAGTATAAGTAGAACTAGTGTACCTTATTTTCCTTTGTCGAATTTTGTTTAATAAAATTTGTACCATCTTTAATACTGCATTTTAAATACTTGTCATTTAATTTTCCTGTCATTTAAATTATTGCATTGTAATTTCTTTTAAGTTAATGAAAAATTCAAGTTTTCTTTAAAATTCTGTCATTTACATTACTTGTCTTTAAATACTGTTGATTAAGCTCTTATATAAGCTTTTGAGTCATTAAAAGCCTATATAAAAGTTTATTTACTTTTCTGTCTAAAAAATCAAGAAAAATCACAAAAAAAGCTCACCCTTAAAGTTACCTCAGCTGAATTGAAAGATAAGCTAGCAAAATAAGAGCTTATAGACCATACTAGCTTATCTTTTACAAGCTAGAGCTTGTAGATCACTTTATTTGCCCTGTTTTGAGCAAGGGTTTTGTAAGTTTTTATTTTTTCATTTTTGCTTATCTACTGTTCATCTGCTTATTATTGCTTATTTACTGCTTAATCTTGCTTATTTATGTTCTTTTATGCTTATTTGTCTCTTTTTATTGCTTTGATGTCATTTATTTAAGTTTTTATGCTAAACTGTCTTTATTTACCTTTAAATTGCTTATTGCTTATTTGCTTATTTCAGTGCTTATTCCTGTGCTTTTTGTACTTATTGTTGCCTAATTTAAACTGTTGATTATCTGTTTTTAAGAAACTTTGCTTAAATCTTTGTTAATCAGTCTAAAAATTGATTTTATAAAGTTAAAGGGGTGTTTGGCATAAGGGGTCAAACGGGTCAAAATTGTTTAAAAAACCTTTTGGGTCATTTTGGCAACTTGTACCAGCCTTCTTAAGTTGTTTTCAATCTATTTTCAAAGGTTTTTAGGTCTTAAAGCTTGTTTTAAGGTTTTTCCTAAGTGGTGCTCAAATCTGTCATGACAAAACAGTTTTGAAGTGCCTATTTGATCTAGCTTTCAAATCCATCTTTTTAGTGTTGTTTTAGTGTCCTTTTTAGTGTCTCAATGCAGTAGGATTAGTTGCCTTTTAGTATGATTTTGTTTTAGTTAAAATCTGTCACAAAAATTTGTTAAGTGTCTTTTAGTAAAAACAGCCTTTTTCAATTTGATTTTCTGGCTTACTCTAAATTTCAAACTCACTTTTGATTGTTGAAATAAGTTCTTTGATGTTCAAACTTCATCTGTTTTGAGGTCCCAAGTTTATAAGGTTCTGTTTGCTTAGCTTAATTTGAGCTTAAAAACTGTCATTTTCCAAGTAAAAAGGGTTAAGTCTTGTTTATCATTTTGAAAACCAGCTTTTTCACTTCACTTTTTTAGGGCTTAAATAAGTTTCAAATTCGTTTCTTTTTAGTGTTTTAGAAAGCTTATAGGCCAAGCTTTTTAGGGGTATAACTCATTAAGCCATAAGGATCCACTTAAGGGCTTAGAAATAAGCCCAAAAGTGCCATTGTGGCTGTTTTGATTGGCAGTTTTAGTCATCTTGCTTATTTGCTTATTAGAGTAATTTAGCTGTTAGATTTGCTTAAGTAATGCTTAGATTTGCTTATTAGGTTAGAATAGAAGTACTTTTAGCTTATTCATCTTAAGGTAGGGCTTATTTAAGCTTTTTAGCACTTGTAGTTTTAATTTTTTAAGCATTTAAGCCTTATAGAGATTCTGTCCTTTTAGCTTATTTAAATAAGCCCAAAATTGCCCTTGTGGCTGTTTTGTCTGCCTGTTTGAGCCTATTTTCTTATTTGAATTTTTCTGCTTTTTTGCTTAATTTCCATGGCTTATTTTTGTTCAGTTTGCTTATTAGGTGTAGTGTACCATATGTTTTGGCTTATTTTGTTGTTAGCCTAGCTTATTTGTGCTTAAAATGCTTAACTGTTTAGCTTAATATTGTCCTTAGTTAAATAGCCCATTATGTCATTTTCTTTTAAGCTTTGTCCAGCTTATTTTTGAGTTTACAAAAAAGTTGTCTTTTTTAAACTTGCTTATTTTTGAGTGTTTTACAAATTTGAAAAAAGAAAATTAAAAAAAAAACTTTAGCAAAAAGGAAGCCACAAGGATTCGACCCTGTGACCTCCCTTTACACATATACTCATCCCACAAACCACACACACTAACCACATCACCAGATAGGGCCATCTAGTTAGTTTGTGCACCATTTATTTTTTATAGTCTTTTTGCTCTTTTAAGCCATAAGCCCTTTTGGCTTAATACTAGCTTATTCCAATAAGCTGGTAACTCCCTCTTATTTTTCTTAAAATCAGCACTGTCCAAGCTACTTTTCGGCATTTTTTCAGATTTTTCCAAGTTAATTTACTATTTTTAATCAATTTTTCTTTTTAAAACAGTTTTTAATTCATAAAAAAATATTAAAAAATCAAAAAAATATAATTCTTTTTTAATTTTTTTTTATCATTTAGCACTTAGGAAAATTAAATTTGCATTCGTAGGGTTAAAATTTTACAATTTGGTTTTTTAAAGAACGGGGTTCGATCTCGTTATCATTTTTATGTTTTAAGTTTTAATTGCTTTCGTTTTTAGGTTTTTCTTACTTTTTTTTTCTTATTATTAATAGAAATAGAAATCCCAAATCAAATCTTGAACCATTCAAATAACGCGATCACAAACGTAACCGATTTTCAATTCACACCTCGTTGGGAAACGACTCGGGGAGTTTTTCTAGGATTGTACTTTGGATAAAAGCGAATCTTTTAAAAGCCTCTTGGAATACTTATCTCTCTTATTATTGATCTTATCCTTATTACGTATTTATATTATATATTTATTATATTTATATATACTAAAAAGGACGAGTCAATTTTTGGCGCCGTTGCCGGGGAGGTGTGTGCGATTTTCGTGAATACGTTTAAAGATTAGTTTTTAATGACCCTTCCTTGTGAAGTTATCAATTTTCCGTTTGTGAATATTTTCTTATTATTAAAAAATTAAAAAAGTACCAACAATACTTTTCCTAAAGTATTGAAAGTACCAAAAAAATTAAAAAACCAACAAAACAAATCGTGTTGTTAATCGTTATAATCGGCTCACCTTTGAATTACAAAATATAAGGAGGGTATAAGGCGGGCTTGATCCAAGGAACATCTCCCAAAAAAGAAGAACGCTTTTAAATCGCTTCGGCGTGCTAATTCATTCCGCTCTCTTGTGCGTAGTTTAAAGAGCTACCGTGGACTTTTGGTGAAAGTTAGAAGATCCATACCCTATATTACTCTACTATTCCTACTCTTTAGCTTATTAGAGAAGGAAGTGAGCAGTCATATGTGTCTATCCCATCGTTACGGGTGTGTTTTTGTGGTCTTTGCCGCCCTCCTGGAATATTGGTATCGATAAAGATTAGTTAGAGTAATCAACCCTAAGCCTTATCATACAAAACCATATTTACCTTTATAAACTTGTTACTCCTTAGCTTTAGCAGTGAATATGTGTATCCTTGCCAAGCTTATGATAGAATACTCGTCACGACCGAGCAATTGAGTGAATTAGTTACATGTTACCACATAGATTAGTTGAGTGATTTGAGTGTTTTCATCTTCCTATTTCGTGAGGTGTTTGGTTGTGTATTTGTAATAGATCAAATAAATGCTTTAACAGAAAATATCCTTAGGGATACATTTTTATAAACTTCTAAAGGCTACTTGAGGACAAGTAGGATTCAAGTGGGGGGATATTTAATGACATCAAATAACGTCTATTTTATAGCATCATTTATCCCATGTATTTAACCCATCTTATATAATTATTGCAAATAATTGTTACTTAATCATTTATATTTGAGAATTGCAGTAATTACGGAGTACTTGGTGAATATTAGCAAAAGGCGCGCATTCTAGAGCTTAAATGAAGATATTTTGAAGTTTATTGATTCTAAAAACCAATACGCCGTATCCATCGATACGGCGTATCCGTGCCTGCACTCACCAAAAGACCACAAAGGAAACAAGCTCAATACGCCGTATCCAGAAATGACCAATACGGCGTATTGGATATATAGTATGTAAAGATTCTGGAAGATATCAAGCGTGGTCCCTACTCCAAGAAACTTCAATACGCCATATCCAATCCCTTAGATATATCGTATCGAACTGACTTCCAGACAGTATAAATAGAAAACTTAAAAATGAGTTTTAAGTGTGCTAAATCATATTTTCGATACCTAAACCACAAAAGTTGATTTTTAGAAGAGAAAAAAAGCAAAAGAGGTCTTGTAATGCATTCCAATCCATAGAAGACAACGTGTAATTTCTTATACTTTTGTAATCGTTTAGTTTTTGGTATCATTCATTAACTCGGTTAGTTTACCTTGGCTAAAACAATTACTCTTGTATTAATTAGGATGTTTGAAGGCTAATACCTTCGGGTATTAGCCATTATTATGAAGATCTGAATGTTTGGTTTTGTTTATATCTCGATTGCTTAATTTATCGTTGTATGCTTGTTTATGTTTATCAATTCATACTTGTTTACGTGCTTTTGTATGCGACCTATCATTCAACTGGATCTAGTGATACGGACCAAGTAATCTAGATGCCGGGATAGCTCTCCATATAGTGATTTATACATCTAGAATCATAGGATCACAAATATTGTCCTTCTAAAATCGTGCTAAGGATACGCTTCTGGCTTAACTAGTTAACGGAAATTGCCTTTGGTTTATTGAACATGTTGACTAGTAGGTGAATCTAGATAATTCAACAAATAATGTTCTGATTCCATTGGATAGTTAGACAAGTGGACTACTAGTGTATAAATTACCATTAAGCAGTAAGTGGGTAAAGTCTCTATGAGCTAGGGTTTAACAAGATCACCATTGCATTAATCCCTAAGATAAATTATAATCAGAAAATAAAGATGCTTTATGCAGATGCTTTAATTGTGATAGAATTAATATGTCTAGGTCTTAGGATGAAGTCCTGCTTAAGTCTAAGAATGATATGCCTCTTCGAGATAAGTAATCATTGCACTGAATAAACAAACCAACTTCTAATCTGATTAATGATGGCTAATACAGTTTTCTATCATAAGGCTCGACCGCTATTTTATCTCTTGTTAATTTTCTCGGGTGGGTTAAAGTGTCTTGATTTGATTGTACTCATCAACCAAACCCGTGCCAGTCTCTCAGGTTGAAACCCCCCTTTTTACCTATTAGAATTAGGATTAGAACTAACATAGGATTAGCATAGGTTTGACATAGATTAGAATTAACTTAGATTAGATAACCAAAATATAAATAAATTAAGAGATTTAACCTCGCTTTAAGTGTTCGACACCCTACTTACCATGAATCTACCACTGACCGGGTACACTGCCCGTTAAAGTGTTGTTTTTGGTTAAGTCGACAAAATATAAATTTAAAACTTGAACTATCATAAATAAACACCACACAACGACACATCACACACCTAGTACAACATATGGCAAGTGACAAACCGTCTATAGTAACACAAAAGAGCAATTGAGCACTATGTATATTAAATATTTTTTTTCTTAGATTAATAGATAATTCTCTACGATAATCTTAATATAACATTTATGCATTCTGGGAGTCTTAGAGTGCAATAAAAATGGACCTTGATCTTACTAACACTAACATGTCTGTAAAAGGAAACAGAAAGTCTTGTAAGCAGCCAACTAAGTGTATTGCTCGTTAAGCTCCAATATGGGATTAAATTTTCAGAACCAAGTAAACAATTCAAAGAGAAACTGTTTGCCACCATTGATGATCCTTCATGTTGCGTTATTGTGAAAGGAGGTGGAATTGTAACTACCATAATAGAAAAAAACTTTCCAATGCTTGGTGAGATTGATCCTTCTTGTGACATTATTGTAAATGATTTTATGATATTATTAAGGGTTAATAACATCAAATATTTGATACTTTTTAGTGTCGATTTTCCCCTAAAAATACTTGCAATTGTCTTATAAATACTTGAATTCGATACTTTTATGGTTATTTCCTTGTTTTTAGGTAAAATGCAAGTATGTAACAAGAAACACAAGAAAATGACGTAAAAATAAAGAAAACGTAGATTCTTACGAGGGTTTACAGTGTAACACCTACGATAGTGTTACGCCGTAACATATTCAAAGCAAGACACATCACCTAGCAAGATTACGGCGTAACTACACGCAAGGTTTATGCCGTAACGTTATTATTATGGAAGGCTAAGTCATCCTAGTCAGCATTACAGCATAACAAAGATAATTAGTTACGCCGCAACATATTTTATGCCTATAACATGGAAAGCCTCGTCAGCACTTTACGGCATAACACTCTAATAGGTTACGCCACAAAGCTTAAAGAATTCTGCCAGATGTCCAAAGGAGATCACACTTATATTTCTTTTGTATTTAATCATTCATAAACCGCATCTGTAAGAATTATGAGTTTTCAGTCCAAGATTACCTTTATTAATTCTTGCTTTGTTGTTGCTTTTGTATTTAATCGTTATAATGTTTGTTTCCTGTTAGATCATGGTTTTGTTGGATATCCTGTTGACTATCGTGTAACCCTAGGTTTTGGTAGTATTGCAGGTGGTTTAGACCCTGTTAATCCTGTTATTAGATTACCAATTGAACGTGGGATTAACAGTGGTACTAAGGTACGTTTTAAACCCTATCCCTAGTGTAGGAACTAATCCTGTTACCGCCTCTATCACTTAATATACTTAAAAAGCACATGAACTCTTTTAGACAGGGTTAATAACTTGTATAGGTTATTAGACTAGTTTTTAGGATAGTTGGGATTAATCACTATGATTTGGTTGCCTTACCTTTATAACTTTCGGGGGATTTGGGATCGCCGGAATTATAGGGCAGACTAAATATATCTATTCAGGTCTGTCAACTTTAGAAACCACTAATGAAACCTTGGTATAACATCGCACAGGAAAACATAAGTTATAACGGTAGTAATGAATTGGCTAGGCTAGCGCGTTTTTCCCTGATTACTTCTATCATTTTATTTTCTCGCAATTTATTTTCTTTTTATTTTCATAAATCAAACTTAAACCATTTTCAAAACGTGACACTTTCAAATTAAAACTAATTGACACTTAGCGTTTGTCAGGTAAATCGAGTTTTATAAATTTAAAACTTGAGAAAAATATATTTTAAATAAAATACGCATCAAGGGTATAATAGGATTTTGAAGATGTAAATTTACTTTTCAATTGAATTTATAGTGATTTGGGAAAATATGACATATATGATATTTAAATTGGGCATATATGTCATTATGATTTTTAAAAGGGTAAATATGACATTAGTATGTTGAAACTAATACTGAAAGCAAGTTATTTTCTTAACACATGTCTGACTTTTCTGGCCCTTTACTGGTATAATCCTAAAAGGGCTAAAAGGCTTTCAAATAAGGAGATAAATTGCTAAATTGGTACCAAAATAAGCAGATTAAAACATACCAAACAGTAATTAAAAACAAACAAAACACAAATTTATTACATGAACTGGTATGGATGGTTTTGTTTACGGCATCATACTGATGGGAGAGATCCAAGTGGATATGTTGGTTGTATGTGGTTAATCTATGGTGTACATGACTAGGTCTGTCATATGTTGGTTGTATGTGGTCAATTTGTGGTGTAAATTAATTAGCTTAGCTTATTTTATTCGTCTATTCTAAAAAATAATCCAATCCATACGTATTATGCAAATCTAAGATGGATAACAACACAAAGTAAAGATAAATAAAGGATTCTATGATTCTATCAATAGCTAATGCAAAAGCAATATATACATACATAACACATATTTACGTAAATTCAGGTTATACCTGTCATAGACAAAACAAATGTGAACTATAATGCACAAAACTGTAACTCAATTTGCTACAAAGAAAAACACAAAAACAGATGTAATTAATAGCTGATATACATTAACAAACTGACTGAAAGTTAAAAGAGTATTAAAACCTTATAACTTTCATTAGTGTGGGCGAGACAAGACATTGGCTATTCTAAGTAACTGTCTAGCAATTAATTATAAAAGTATATTAAACCTTATAACTTCCAGAAAGTTGTATGTTTATACTCAAATTTCCTTAGATGCCAGCAGTAGAAGATTTAACAACAAATTCTGTGAGTTTATAAAAGATAACATAAAATAAAGGGGTCAATCTAACTTAAACATTATGTACCCATTTTTCAGCAACACTTTGAATTTGAGCATCAATATCGTATCCAGTCATGATGAGATAAAAGCCAAAAGAAACACTACTTCCAGAATTCAAAATATATCTCCTCTATCAAAGAGCATGCGAGCTGAGTCAACCAATCCAAATACAACATGGTTGATATTTATCATGTATACTTACAGCTGCATAGATGACACACATCATAGCTGATATAGATGACACACATCATATATACTTTCATCATCATGTATACTTACATAAAAATAAAAAAACTCATTTTCCACCTCTTTTTTAAAAATAAAATATCTTACAAACGGTAAATCGTCACACGACAAAAAATACACCATCGCGACGAGTATTTTTTTTATCTTTCAGTAGACGGGTGACACGATATACTTTCGAGGAATTTTTTTTCGATTTTTTTTTCAGTCACGAATTTGCAAAATCATATATGATTCCGAATAACGAATCATATAAGATTCGTAATAACGGATCTATATGATTTCATAAAATCATATATGATTCTTCATAAAATAATGATGTGATTCCGACAAACTTTTTTCAAATTTTGTTTCAGTCACGAATTACGAAAATCATATATATTCGTAAGACGAACATATATGATTCGTACAACGAATCATGATATGCTTTCCATAAAATCATATATTGATTCATAAAATCATATATGGAATTCATAAATCATATATGATTTCATAAAATCGTATATGACTTTATAAAATCATAAAAAAAAGTTCGTCGAAAGTATATAGTGTCGCCCCTCTATAGAAAGATAATTTAATTCTCGTCGCGATGGTATGTTTTGTTTTGCGTAACGATTAACGGTGTGTGAGATATTTAATTTTTAAAAAAAGGTGGAAAGTGGGTTTTTTTATTTTTGATGAAAAAAATGAATGGCTATGATTGGTTCATTGGGTCTATGACAAATGTTGGGTCTATATTGAACTTTTGGCTACAGCTGCATAGATGACACACATCATAGCTGATATAGATGACACACATCATATATACTTTCATCATCATGTATACTTACATCGATATGCTCTTGTGCGATTGATATTTATCATGTATACTTTCATCGATATGCTCCTGTGCGAACAAATAACACACATCACAGCTCAGCTATAAACCACAAAACAAAAACATGTAAGCTTTCAAAATGCAAACTTGACACACACCAAATATGAAGATTATAAAATATATAAAAGAGCTCCTTTGTTCTTTTGCCTTTTTTGATTTCCACCCCCATCCTTTGTATTTATATAATTTTATAGAAATAGAATAGCACCTCGGGACTTTCTAGAATAAGGATTCAAAAAGGAAGGCTACCACAAGTGACAACCTACGAACCATTATGCTCGAAACTTCCTATTCAAACATATAAGGACATCGGATTTTCAATTTCATTTCACTTTTGTCACTCTACTGTTTTACTCATTACTAAACTCTAAAACCATCTGATATGTGCTCATAAAGAGGAAATAGGAAAGTCAAGTACCATGTAATAATCCCTTTCGGTAAGTACTAGAACATGTCGGTAGGAACATTTGAGAAGGGGCAGGGTCGGGGGTGTCTCATTTAAAAAACTGATATAAAAAATGTTGGACAACCCGTTATGAGTCGTTATTTGGTCATACTTAAGCAACGAAAATGAGATAAAAAAGCAAATGGCACTCAACCGGGTCAAAATTCACCCAAACTATTTGTAATGCAATAAATAATTTTATTTAAAACAATAGTATTTCTTAAAACAATGCATACCAGATACCGTTATGGGAGGTTGGTAGCTGATTCCATACTTGAAACAAATAGAACACCTAAAACTGAAAAAGAAAATATTGATAGTGCATTTTTACTTGATGATAGAGGTGGAAATATGTGTAGGTTGTGTGGTCTGGGTAACAAGTCAAAGATGGTTCTGATAAAAAAGAGGGTAATGTCTAGTAATACATGGCATGTTTTTTGCCCTTTTATTCATTACACTTTTAGTGTCGTGAATCATAGTTTCAGCTACCGTTCGCTAATGCTAAGGTGGAATGGTGTTTTGACAAAAGCTTTTAAGACAGTGATGAAAGTATTAGGCTTAACAAAGGAGAAAACTATTTTGATCAAGTACTCAATTATGTTGTAATCAAATATAAACACCCCTAGATACCCTTATATATAATAATGTTGATCATCCAGTAGCATGTACTTACCAAGATGCAGTAGCTGTTTTAATGAGAGAAATAATCCTTGTCCTGACCGAGTCATATGCACTTAAAACCCCTGAATAAACCCGAGAGCAACATAACATCATGTGATACACATATTTGATGGTGTAGATGTGTCATAAGAAAGAACACATATCATACGTTTATACCTAAATCTCTTTTTTAAACTCGCCACCAATTTTCTACGGGTTTAGCCTAC
Organism: Tanacetum coccineum; assembly: GCA_026074375.1. Lineage (NCBI taxonomy): Eukaryota > Viridiplantae > Streptophyta > Magnoliopsida > Asterales > Asteraceae > Tanacetum > Tanacetum coccineum. Next base: position 16,783 of record BQNB010105551.1, read on the forward strand.
GTAAGTTCAGTGAGAAAATTGTAAATAAGAAAAACTCGTACACGTCAACTTTTAGGTGGTAATGTATAATTACCCGGTAGGAGCCAACATTAAATTAGGTCTCAAGTCCTTCCATCCAACCTAAACTAGCCACCAATTCATGATTTAACACAATAGACCAATTAGAAAATTCTCATAATTTTATCAGAATTAACCTACTTGTTCTGTTCCCCTGAAGGCAATACTTGTTCATGATCATCTTACCTCTAGGAAATTCGACAAATCTATAATTTTGGGATGCTCTAAGGATTTTGTCACACCGCGACATCAGCAGAAACACGGGCATATGACGAAGAATGATCAATCATAACACAAGATACAAGATAGAGAAAACTAAATTACATTAAAAGTATCATGATGATTATTTATCTCAAGTACAGACTTGAGAGATGTCCCAATCACGAACACATTAAATAGTCACTTACAATCCCAATGCCCACGCAAGGGTCCATACAAATCTTAGAACATAATCCTTAAAATAATAAGTTTCAACCAACACTAAATGCACAACTTCTCAATACATGATCCATACAGGATGCTCTTAAAGTCTGCTAGCTCGCATCACAACCTTACTGATCATTAACTTCACCTAAAAATGATACTAGAAAAGTCAACAATAAAGTTGGTAAGCTCGTAGAATTGATGAAACCCAGTCGTTGTGCCAATATTTCAAACAGTGGACAATTTGTGCAATATGTCTGTGAATATATGCAAACACTCAAATCCCATGACTTAGCATCCCCGCTAATCATGTACCATGACCTAGCATCCCAGCTAGTCATCTCACCATCATATACCAATGCTCTTAGGGTCACAACCCTGAGGTCATACGCACCTAAAAGCCTACCAGCTAGAGCATTTACAATAGGGCAGACCCTTTACAAACATAGCAAATCCATGCTAATCACATACATTGCCATGCACCTCGATGCACGCAAGTACAATCAACCACATAATATTTACATAGCAGTCTGATGACATCAAATAACATCACTTTTATAGCATCATTTATCCCATGTTATTAACCCATTTTATATAATTATTGCAAAGAATTGTTACTTAATCGTTTATATTTAAGAATTGTAGTAATTATAGAGTACTTGGTGAAAGTTAGCAAAAGGCGCGTATTCTGGAGCTTAAACGAAGATATTTTGAAGATTATTGATTCTGACTACCAATACGCCGTATCTATCAAGGAAGATACAGTGTATCCGCGCCTACACTCACCAAAGACCACAAAGGAAACAAGATCTATACGCCGTATCCAGAGAAGACCAATACGCCGTATTAAAGATATAGTATGTGAAGATTCTGGAAAATATCAAGTGTGGTCCCTACTCCAAAAAACCCCTAATATGCCGTATCGAGTCCATTAGATACACCGTATCGAACCGACTCCAGACAATATAAATAGAAAACTCAAAAATGAGTTTTAAGTGTGCTAAATCATATTCTTGATACCTAATCATTCAGTTAGTTTACCTTGGCTAAATCATATTCTCAGAGGAGAAAAAGAGCAGAAGAGGTCGAGCAACATTATCAAATCGATAGGAGACAACGTGTAATTCCATATACTTTAGTAATCGTTCAGTTTTTGGTATCATTCGTTAACTCGGTTAGTTTACCTTGGCTAAATAATTGCTTTTGTATTTATTATGACGTTTGAAGGCTAATACCTTCGGGTATTAGCCATTATTATGAAGATCTGAATGTTTGGTATTGTTTATCTTGATTTTTTGATTTATCGTTGAATACTTGTTTATGTTTATCAATATACTTGTTTACGTGCTTTTGTATGCGACATATCATTCAACTGGATCTAGTGATATAGACCAAGTAATCTAAAGTCTGGGATAGCTCTCCATATAGTGATTTATACATCTAGAATCATAGGATCATAAACACAGTCCTCCTAAAACCATGCTAAGGATAAGCTTCTGGCTTAACTAGTTAACGGAATTGCATTTGGTTTATTAAACAAGTTGACTAGCAGGTGAACCTAGATAATTCAACAAATAACGTTCTGATTCTATTGGATAGTTGGACAAGTGGACTACTAAAGTATAAATTTCCATTAAACAGTAAGTGGGTAAAGTCTCTATGAGCTAGGGTTTAACAAGATCACCATTGCTTTAATCCCTAAGATAGATTATAATTTGCAAATAAGGATGCTTTATGTGGATGCTTTAATTGTGACAGCATTAATGTGTCTAGGTCTTAGGAAGAAGTAACGCCTAAGTCTTAAGAATGATATGCCACCTCGAGAGAAGAAATCATTGCACTAAATAAACAAACTAGCATTCTAATCATATTAGTAATGGTTAATATTGTTTTCTTATATTTGGCTTGACCACTCTTTTATCTTCTGTTAATTTGCTTACATGGGTTAAAGTGCCTTGAATTGATTGTAGTCACCGACCAAACCCATTCCAGTCTCTCAGGCTGAAACCCCCTTTTTACCTGTTAGAATTAGGATTAGGACTAACATGGGTTTAGCATAGGTTTGACATAGAATAGAATTAACATAGATTAGATAACCAAGATATTAATAATTTGATAGATTTAACCTCGATTCAAGTGTTCGACACCCTACTTACCTGCCACCGATCGGGTACACTGCCTGTTAAAGTGTTGTTTTTGGTTTAGTCTGCAAAATATAAATTTAAAACTTGAACTTTCATAAATATACACCACACAATGACACGATCAAGTTTTTGGCGCCGCTGCCGGGGAGTGAAAATTAATCTTGATTTTTATTTGATATTTTGGTTTTTAGCATTAGATTAGATCTAACCCTTGGGATTAGTGTAATTTAGATTAGTGTATAATTCTTTATAAATCTGTATATTTGTGTATAATTGCTTGTATATCTGTTAGATTAGTTGTTTGTGAATATTTAATTGTTTTCTCAATACACTGTTCTGGTCAATAAACCGATACGGCATATCCACTTCCATCGGATATGGCGTATCCAACTTTCTGTCCAAGACAGTGTATTCGTTCAAAAGATTAATACGACATATTTAGGACAATTAAATACGGCGTATCAATCATCTGATTTAAAAAACAGAAGCTTTAATTTTTGTATTTGATTCCGTATACTTAAGTTTTCTTTCTCTCGAGCCTATCCTATTGATTGTTTATCCTGTGTTTCAGGTAGTGCATAACAAGGAGTTCAACTAATGAGTTATTCTCACCTTTCGAAGAACCAGAACAAGAATTTTGACCATCTAGGAAGCACTTCAAGACACTAAGTCTTGACGAGTCAAGATCACCTAATTTCAATCTATTTTCTGACCTAGAAGATTATTCGGAGGAAGAAGTTGCGGAAATAATAGCGGAAACTATGGAGCAATACATGAGCAAAACTCGAGCCGACTATGGATCGGGAGTTGCTAGGCCTAAGATTAAGGAAAAAGATAGTTTTGAACTAAAAGGCCAATTTCTCAAGGAACTATGTACCAACACCTTCAGTGGTTCAGATCATGAAGATGCGAACGAACACATCGAGAAAGTTCTTGAGATCGTAGATTTATTCTACATTCCTAATATTACTATAGACTAAGTGATGCTTAGAGCCTTCCCCATGTCCCTTACCGGAGCCGCAAGTCGGTGGCTAAGAAACAAACCAACTGGTTCTATAACAACATGGGAAGATCTAAAGACTAAGTTTCTAAGCAGATATTGTCCACCTGCTCGTACTAAAAAGAAAATGGGGGAGATCAACAACTTTTAACAAGAGTTGGACGAAAACCTCTATCAAGCTTAGGAACGATTTAAAGAACTCTTGATGAAGTGTCCTTAACATTATTTAATGAAGATGCAGGAGGTAGTCTTGTTCTATAATGGATTGGATGTTCCTACTCGACAGATTCTTGACTCAAGAGGTGTCATAACATCAAAGAATGCTGCTGACGTAAAAGTAGCCATCCAAGAAATGGCTGAATACTCTCAAAAATGGAATAATGAAACATCTAGGATCAGAAGTACTGAAACTTCTGATGGGTTAGCAGCAATACAAGCACAACTGAACAACCTTGGAAGAGAAATCAAGAAGGTAAATGAAAAAGTTTATGATGCTCAAGTATTATGTGAACAATGCAAAGGACCCCATTACACCAAAGATTTCCCACTCAAATATGAAGAGGAAACCCTAGAAGAAGCTTACTACACGCAATTTGGTGGACCTTTTAAAGGAGGGTGATATAGAGCAATAACTCCAGGTTTCTATCAAAGGAACAACGCAAATCCTTTATACCAAGAACGAAGGCAATCAATGGAAGATACCTTGAGCAAATTTATGGGAGAATCGGCAAAAAGACACGAGGAAAACTCTAACTTGATTAAAGAGATCCGAGCTTCAACGGATGCTGCCATAAGGAACCAGGAGCATCAATTAAAACTTTGGAGATTCAAATTGGGCAAATGAGCAAGGTACTACAGTAAAGAGGATTTGGAAATTTACCAAGATCAACTGAAACAAACCTGAGAGACCAAGTCAAGTCGATTTTGACCGCTATTAAAGCTGATGCAAGCTTGATACGCCCTATTAGATCATCCTAATACACCGTATCCACTGGACAGAATAGTACACTGATGTACAATGCAAGACAAATGACAATCTCGTTTCTAAGCCGTTTGAATGATTGCTACTGTGATGATAAGAAAGGATCGTATGGACCGTAATTTTCAAAAGCTTACTCTGAAGCTTCACATATCAATAATTCCATACCCCGAAAGGAGAAAGACCTAGGGAGTTTCACTTTCCTTGCTATATTAATAATGTTTGCTTTGATAATGCCCTTGTTGACTTAGGAGCTAGCATAAGTGTAATGCCTCTCTCGACCTACCTTATCTTAAGATTAGGCAAATTAGCTTACACTAAGCTAACAGTGAAATTGGCAGACAAGACAGTGAAATATCCAAAAGGAATTGCTGAACACATGCTAGTAGGAATTGGCAAATTTACTTTCCCCATAGACTTTATAATTCTTGATATGCCCGAGGATATCAAAGTGCCCTTGATCCTCGGAAGACCATTTTTGTCTACCGCCCATGCTAAGATTGATGTATACAAGAGAAAGATTACTTTAAGAGTTGGAGAAGAAAGGATTATTTTCAAAAGTGTTAAACCTGCTAGTTGTTTAATTAAGAGGGTCTATATGCTAAGCTTAAGAGAAAGAATGGAACTTGATCTAGAAGCTAGGCTAATGGGAGAAACTTTGGTGTTGAATAGATCATTAGACACTTTGAATGGAGATTACATAGAATTAAACGATCTTAATGTACCAATAGAGCTTAGGAGAGATCAAGTCGATGATTCAATGCCCACCATTGAGGAAGGTGAGGTAGTTAACAAATTTAAAGCTATGAATGATGCTAGAATGATTAGTGACATCATTGGATATCCTAGTAAGTATGACCACGATAAGAAGATTCGTATCGATTATGCCTACAATTTGAAGTTTTCATGCATGATAGGTTTTGAATTCTTACACGCTAATTTTTTCCCTATCTTGTACGTGAATGTAATGTCCAAAAACTTTCATAACTCTATAATGAAAGAAAAATTGGAGTACAAGGGAAACAATGTAGTTGGAGCCTTAATGAACTTACCTATCTTTGTTGGAACTTTTTTTGTGACAACTGACTTTGTAGTTTTAGAAGATATGGATGATTTTCATGATGAAGGAATGGGCGATGTAATATTTGGCAAACCATTTTTAAGAGAAGTTGGAAGTAATGCAAGACGGTTCAATGGAATGATTACCATTTACAATGGTAATGATGAAGTAACTAACCAAATGGTGCGATCACATCCGAGGTTTAAACATCACACCAATGTACAATGCAATAAGATCCCACCATTACTGAAGGTAAATGATGAGGATAAGAAGAATGGAATCTCGCACCCATACCAAAAACTTAAGGGTTTCTACAAAGGAGTTTTGAAATTAGGACCCGAATTTGTTCAAGATCCATTGATGGAAGAATATCTCAAGCACGGGCACATTAGCGTGCATGAGATGGAATGAAGGAGGAAGCTGGAAAAAGTCTAACTTAAAGACTTCTCTATAAACAAAAGTGCTTCCTGGGAGACAACACAGAATGTTATTTAATTTTGTTATCGAGTCTGTCTTCCCATACATCAATACGGCGTATCTGCTCCATACCATACAACGTATTGATTATCTGGATGTAATCAGTCTACTTTTTATTAATTTTAAAACATTATTGTCAGTTCTGGCAATACAGCGTATTCATGTACATGATACGGCGTATTCACCAGACTGACCCGTATTTAGTTTGTTTAGTTTAGTTTAAATTAACTGTAGATGACAAGATAGGAATGCATGTTTTTCCTACTTTACACATGACCTCGTGAAAGAAAATCGATAGATGTTGGTGGAGAATTTACAAAATCTAGAGATCTTGAAGTGTTGGAGTCTTGAAACTTCAAGACGGCTGTTCAACACATAATCTTGCTCAATAAAGCTACATGGAGAATCACTACCGAGCAAATATCCAGGGAGTTTCTCATTCTAATTCCTTTTAATTCCTGTAATTTTAATGTTTTATCTATACAACGAGGACGTTGTATAATTCAAGTGGGGGGATGGAATTAGAATGTTTACTTGTCCTATTTTTCACATTAAAATGCTAAAATATATGCTCAAATTTTAATGTTTTTTCAAGCATACTTTTGTGAAATTACATGTTACATAACCTGCACACAATAACCCTTATTAGATATTGT
>BQNB010105552.1:0-14744 GCA_026074375.1 Tanacetum coccineum
AAGACTATACAAGTTAAAATCTTAACATAATTCAAGTCCAGTCCATCTCGACCGAGTCCCGTTGGGTTACATCATGCTCTTCCAATACCATTCATGTACCTTTAAATAACACACCTGAAAATGATACTTGAAAACGTCAACAATAATGTTGGTGAGCTCGTAGGTTTGACCTTCAACCTAAAATTTGTGCCAATATCTCAAAACAGTGGACAATAGTTCATTAAGAAAGTGAATATATATGCAAACAAATCATCAATCAATCTCTATATGTCACTTACGCACCTAAAGGGCCTACCAGCTAAAGCACTATATTAGGGCAGGACCTCACACAAACCAGGGTAGGCGTACCTATCCGTTCCAATAAACATGTAAATACCGGGATAGGCGTACCCCTCTGATCCAATCAATCATTTAACACATAATTTTCACATAGCATTCATAAGCACATATCTTGTCCAAAAAACTAAATCACATTTTGCACAGTTCAATTCAAAACATTTCAAAACACATTTGAGTATCATTTTCCCCAACAGAAAAACAGTAAAAAGTGGGGCTACAAGAACTCACCTCAATCAGCAAATCAAAAGCAACCGTACAATCTCAATTAAGGCAAGGCACAACAATCTCAATCCAAGCGCACAATGGTACCCGGCAATGAAATAATATATACTCACTTTATTAATACTCGTATAAAGTTATCTTATTGTACAAGTGTTTCGCCTTTACTCACACAAAATCCTCATTTTTCTCCCAAAATCCCATTTCAATCTCATATCATTCCAAACTCGTTTTCTCCTACTGTTAACTTATTACAAAACAGTTAACTCATCACAAAAACTGTTATCTCATTACCAAAACGTTATCTCATATTATGGTTGTGTGATAATTACATAAAAAACGACTCAAAACACTTGGGCAAAGTGTGACATAAATACCAATCACTTTAAGACACCTTCAATCGTTAAAATACAACAGTCGACCAGCTACTCCGTGGAAATTTGACGAAAATAAATAAGCAAAACTCGAAAGCTGAAGATACATAGTTTCATATTTCCAAAATTGGTACGATATATATATTTGTTTTAATATATATATATATATATAGAGAGTAGGGATCTAGTGAGAAGTAAATTAAAATAAGAAGTGGTGAGAAGTGACTAAAGTCACATATTTGAGATGCAACGACTTGCATTAGATGCATTTCTATTCATTTAGATGCACCATTTTGAGTTTCGAACGTTAACTTGATGTGTAGATGGTGCAAATTGATTTTGATGATTTTGACACATGCAGAAGAACAAAAAAATAAAATGCATCTAATATACGTATATGCATCTAATTAAAAGCTAGAAAACACATTATAATGCATTATAATGCATCTAAGATTTATAGAGATGCATCTAATTCAAGTCGATGCATCTCGGATATGCGGTTATAGTTACTTCTTATCCTTCTTATTTTAAGGAAACTTCTCATTTGATCATAACTCATTTAATTCATACATGTGATGAGAAATCCACTTGCGTCTTAGATCCTAAAACCCATATTATTAGATTACGATCATTCTCTTATTTTATATCGTACATCGCTTAACCGACAACTTTCTATTTTATGAAACTTTCTATTTTTAAAAGTTACTATTTTTGGAAAGTTACCATATTTAGTAAGTCTCGTTATTAAAATATATCTGTAACAATACTTAGTTATCTCGTCGGTCTTTCGACGCTTATTCAATCATAAATTTCAAATATTGAAACTATATCTTGAACATTACAAAAAGTTACTATTTTTAGACTTTCCGTTTTTAGAGTCGACCAACGGTCTCAAAATAATTACTTACAGTAGTATATTAATCGATATTACTTTATTAATCGATATCACCTTCACAACGCGTTAAAGTTTATTAAAGTCTTCGTTGACTTTTATGTTTGACTTTTATAAAATATATTTATTTTCTAAGTCTGACCCGACTAAAACGACCTACTAGATCACAATTTCACTACTCGAACATAAAAGAGATTTTATGCGAAACGATATTCCGGACAACTTTTTAGTTTTAGTCGAGACCCGGAACTCGACAGAAAATGACCAAATCGCCCCTGCAAAAATCTGCAGGAACTTTGACCTTGGGTTTTGACCCGTTACATCACACTTTCGTGACTTTGACCAAAAAGAGAATTTAAGTAAAACGTTATTCCGAACAACTTTCGTGTTTCGCCGGAAGGCCGAAACGGACTCGAAAGTGCTCCAATCATTTAATTACCAAATCTGTCAGATTTAATATATATTAAAAATAACCCATTTTTCTACTAAAGTGTATATTTCGATTCCGCTCCAGTTTCTTCGTTATTGGGAGTTAGAAGTCCCATTTTATATCAAAACGTTCGTAAAAATATAATTTGTTATATTTTGTAAACCAAAATCTGACTTTTCAAAATCTCGAACCCCGAATTCCATGTTCCGTTTTCTGGTCAAAATGACCCGTTACAAAATGCGTCAAAACTCGTTTTTGGACCCCAAAAAACTCGTCAAAAACATATCTAATATGGCTTATATTTTTATTCTAATCCCACTTTAATATCAATACCACAATATTCTAAACGCCGCAAGTTTCAATCGATTTCATCACATATAACCGAATCAATCAAATAAACGAAAACCAATAAAAACCAATGCGAAGGGAACCTTACAATGCTATATAAGCGATAACGGACTCGATAAATTTCTCGCCTTGTTCCTCTTGTGTATGCCGCTGCTCAAACCCAACAAACCAAACCGCCCCTTTTTGCAACCCCAACTCAAGCTCAAGTCAACCAAAGGAACAACAAATAAATAAACCACACCTTTGTGTGCCTTGCCCTTGGTTCGAACCCAACCCGCGACCAAAACCAAACCGAAAACCCTCTTGTTTCACTAAAAATCAACTTCAAATAAAACCTCATTGCATGTCCATTTTTCTTTGATGGATGGTCATAGAATCATCATAACAATGATGTGTGATGGTTGGAAAAATCAAATGACAATATTGTGGGGGTTTGTGGTGCCGTTCGAACCAAAAAGAAAAGAGGGAGGAAGAGAACCAATTAAAACTTGATTTCTTTATCAACCTAGACTATTTTTGAGTGATGTTTGAATGTATTTAAGTGGTTAAAACTCAAAAATGAAACTTGTATGTGTGTGTGTGAAGGTGGCCGGACAAGAGGAAGGGAAGAAAGGAGGACACAAGTTTTAAACTATGTGTTTTTGCTTGAGTACACAAAAGGGTTATACCAACATTGGAAGCAAACTTTGAAATGATTATGCATGTATTGGGAAATAAAAGTTTTGGGTTGTGTGTGTTGCTCTATTGCCGGCTACATAGGAGCTAGGGGGAGGGAATCATATTTTTTTTTTATTACTTGCATTTCCTTGTGTAGACATTTAAATAAAAGTGAGCTAGACACAATTTAAGTGCAAGGCATACATTAAACGCGAGTTTTGATCACGGACAAGGAACAAAGGTGACAAGGTTAAAAGTAATAATTTACGGTCAAGAAAATAACAACGGGGCGCGTCGTAGCTTTTTACGATACTTAAAACGATTAACGAACGCGCGATCAAACGGTGATTCACGAAACATCAAAATAAATATTTTAAATTTCCGTTCGTAATAAATTACGAAAATAATTATTTACGACAGTTAAAATTTTAAATGTCGACGTTTGTTTATGAAAGCTCACAAAATAATTATAATGACGTCGAACTCGCTATCGTCATATGCGTCGTGCAACTCGGGTTGTTACATTGGAAGCTTACCCCAATGATCAAGGCTTGATCCCACGGATACAAGACTTTCCTTACAAATCGATAATGAAAAATAGTTTGATTTAAGAATCATGTCCCTAACCTAGCCTAGAGACTCATATCTAATAGAAAGGGTATGAGAAAGAAGACTCTCGACAAAACACACAAGTATGGATTAGGTACTTATGTGGCTCTCTTGTGGAGATTTGTTCTCTTTAATAGAATGATGAGATGAGAAGATTAGAACACTTTGATGTTTAGACTTATTAGAGAAGAGAATAGAGAGGAAAGAATGTTTGCAGGAGCAGAGGAATACAAAGGCCAAGGGTGGGTATTTATAGGCCAGGAACTTAAATTGTGGAAAAACAATTCGAGTCTGGTGCGCTGCCCACACGTTAGTGCGTGCCCAGCGCACCAGATTCCCGAGGTTGTTTTTCCGTCAGGATCTTGGCGTTTTAAATACCCGCACTTGTTAAACCCCCAATTGTACTTCACACTATGACCTTTCAATCATTCTTATGCTCAATGTCAACCAACTCAAATAGCCATTTGATAAAATATTCGTGAAGTATTAAAAGCGTTTTGCTTGTTCGATAAATTAGAGATAGAAAAGAATTATCGAAATGGGCATTTTGGGTATTCCTCAAATGTGTAACTAGCCTAGTTGGGATACAACTAAGGGTTAGAAGAGCTAGTTATAAACCAAGAGAATATTCTTGGAATATTCCTTACTTGGTGAGAAAGGGAGGAAAGGAATTTGAAATTTGAATTTCAAATGTATTAACACACATGTTGGATAAGAGAGGTGAGTTGTGGATAGGTTGGCAATGAGTTGTCATGATGTGACATGATAAGATCGAAGGGAGCCTCTTGAGCTTATTTGAAATGGACGGTTGAGATGAGAAGTGTACACTTGGTTAAGTGGCATGATTAAGGGTTGTAGAAAGGTTGTGTTTGTTATGTGAGTGAGTAGAGAGTGTTTAAGAGAGAGTTTGTGTTTGTTTTAGATGTAGCATCAATCCAAGGGTTAAGAATAAAATGAGGGAGTTTAGATTGATGAGATGGCATGATCAAGAGTAGAGATGTGAGTGTGTTTATTGTGTTTGTTTGAGGAACAATCCAATAGTGGAGAAGATAGAAGTGTAGGAGATTGGATTGTTGACATGTCTTGATCAAGGGTTGAGAGGAAGTATATGTGTGTGTGTGTAATTTGAATTGTATGGAGAAGAAGATGAATAGTGAGTATGTGGTGGAGAATGTTTTGAAAAGATATAGAGGATTTTGGTAGGGAATGTTTGGGAGACATAAAGTTACATATGGTACACAAGAAGTACATGTGTAAGGAATATGAGTTGGCATTGTTGGGAAGGTTTATGTGAGGAAGGATTATGTGTGGGAAGGTAGTTTGTGTTTGAAATGAGTTAAAGAGGATTAGTAAGAAGGTAATAAGGATTAGGATGAGAAGTATGAGTTTGAAAATGTTTAAGAGTGAAATCAAAGGATTGATTTGAGTGAATAATCACATTGCCATTAAGAAAGAAAAGAGTGGGCAAATGTGATTATGGAATGGTTAGGAAGAGAGTGTTTGGTATGATGTGGAAGAAAGAAATCACTTGTTGGGCAAGAAGGTTTAACAAGTGATTAGATAGAATGGGTTGTAGGGTGTATGGAGGAAGTGAGGATTAGTACATGTGAGGAATTGGTTTGTAAAACATTTGTATGTAAGGAAGTAAGAAAAGTCAAAGTATGATTAACTTCCAAATACTGCAAACTCAATTAGTCATTTAGACTTTAATCCAAGATAATCAATATTGGATTTAATCACTAATAATCTTGATGCAAACAAGCTAAGTGCTTTGCATCTTAGGTAAAGCATATCCCATATCGGGAAAGGATGCGTTTACGCAAAGTGACATTTGACTTGGTTTGATCAATAAGGGAGTAAAACCCGTTACATGATTAGGATCATCATAAATCCGGATTAAAGTCAAATGAATACTTTTGCTTGTTGGTATGTTGAACGTATGATCATACTAGGTTTAGAAAGAAGTTTCGGCCTTGGCTAGAGGCGTTTGATAAAGGATTTGAGTTGGCATTTTATGGAAAAACTGTAGGATTTGTTTTTGCTCCTCTCTAAGTCTAAACCTCATTTTGAGTGTTCCCAAATGCTCAAATATCATGTACATACCTTTATTGAAGTTTCCACATGTGTCGGGTAAGAGGAAAGCCGACAAAATCAAATCCGTAAAAACAGACTTCGCGAGTGGCGCGCTGGCCACGCGTTGACGCGTGCCCAACGCGCCAGAGGCGAATATATGGTTTTTCGGATTTAGGACATCGTTTGTTATTTTACATTTTACTAATGTTTATTTATCATCATTAAAACATAAAGGAGATCCTATTCAATGTTGCACCAAAAACTTTCATCCTTAAGCCTTTTCTTTACCATTGTCAACTCCGCTTGAATCTACAAAACATGGAAACTAAACATATAAGAATGATGCTTAGTAAGTAAATGACATAACAAGTTAACACTACACGATCTGAGGACCATACCATAAACCATAACTAGTTTTACAATAACTAGGAAGCACTTACATCACACCAACATAGTGGGTGTAAACACGTCCAACCCATATAGGGTGGACCTAAAACACATCCGACCTATAAAGGGTGGACCTAAACCATAGTTAGTCTGAAGACTAACAAAGCTAAACCCAGCGTTGGATCCAAGCTAACTAATCTTTTTTTCCTACAACCTATATACATTCCATGATCTTAAAACATTTTGATAAAGATAAACACAACATGCTATAACCAATTTATTTACCTCAAACACGACTAAACTACTCCAAAGAGCCAATGCCAAACACTTGATTCATAAACAAAAATTAAATAAATTTTAGCATTTCATCATACATAACTAAGGGGTATCTTAAATTTATATCCCAAACACCCTCTAAACATGATTATGATCATACGAAACCCCCCCTGATTTCACCAACTTAAAAATAACATAATTAAGGAACTTAATCCTTTAACAACTTTACTTCATCCCTTTATCTCAAAACCTCATTCAGCTAAAATCCCCAAATTTGGCTCACATGAACCCTAGTCCAGTTAGGAAATTTAACTCAAAAAATAGGCATACTTACTTGTGAGGTTTATATATAGGAATCAAACTTTTGCTAGAAACTCAATTCTCTAATCAAACGATCACTTGAAAAATCTTGGTATTTCCCTTTATTAGATAATCAAGTCTCTCACACACATTGTGCTTTCTACACACTTATGGAAACTGTTAGAAAGTCAAAGATAACTTGACTTAACCAAAAATCTTGTACAAGTTTTTCTAAATGGCCACTTTGGCCCTCAGGTTTTATTTTCATAATTTTAGCCGCATAAAACTCACTCAACCAAACATACTCTTATTTTTTACTTTAAATCTGACTTCTAATTTATAACTCATGACTAACAAGTCACATAATGTCTTATATCATATAATTTTCAATAGTCAAACTAATAAAAGGCATTATAATATACAAATACCTCATCAGGTTTCTGGGTGTAACAATTATCCCCCATCCTTTATGAAGATTTCGTCCTCAAAATCTATACATGGAACAAAAATGGATATTTACTCTTCATTTCTTCCTCCAGCTCCCATATCATACTTGAGCCCTTATGGTGCTTCCATTAAACTTTACTTAATAGAATCTATTTATTCCTTAACATCTTGTTTTTCTTCCTAAGATTGATTCTGGTTCATTTTGAAAATTTAGCTCGAGATCAATTTCCATGTCAATCTACTACACTTTTCTCATCAACCGAGCACTTCCTTAAGTGAGATACATGGAATGTATTATGAATACATTTCATCTCATTGGGTAAGTCTAATACATAAGCTATTTCCGCCATTTGTTTCATGATTTTAAATGGTCCAAAATATCTTGGTCTTAACTTGCCTTTATTCTTAAATCTAAAAAGTACATTGGGCTCACCTTTATTCTATTGTTGGTGTAGCTTATTTTTAGAGATAATGACAACATTGTATTAAACTACCTATCATACAAAAATATGAAGTTGGCAACTGATGTTTTATTTTCATCACATTTGGCGTTGAGAATTAATGAATGTACATCGTAAGAACGCCTCTGCCTCCGTAGGATATACGCCATGAACGTTAAAAGGATGAGACGTTCGCATTACCTTCGCATGATCTACGTCATGGATGTCACTCTAGAGAAAGCTCAGCGAGAACTTCGATGGACAATTGTCACCTCACAAGACAATGTAGTATAAATAGAGTCTTCAACTTTGGTTGTTGGGCATTCATTAAATAACATCCAATACTCACTAATCTCTCTCTTTGACCTATCACTAACACTTATACCACTCTGATACTAACTCTTACACCGAAGCTTGTTCATGGACTCCACACCCGTAGCGAGCTAATTACTATTGGCTTATTTGAGCTCAAGTAGGCTCCAAAGTACAAGATAGGAGCATTTTTTTTGGTAAAGGGTTTCCGCGGTAAATTTTATTACTCTAAAAAATAGTTAAGTACAATGAATAAGGGTGAGTCCCCCATCTCCGCCCTTTACATATGCAAACTACTTCTTTAAAGGAAGGAGCATATCTGCAAGATTTTCCTCGAACAATGAGGTATTTTGACTTTACATAAGAGTGTAAAGAACCTTTACCACCAACTTAATAACAAACTATGTTTTAATTGATTCCATATCTTTATTGGCAAACTAATAGGTGTAGAGTAAGTGGGACACATAGAATAAAAGAAACCTTACACATAATGTTTGATCATAATTGATGAGGTGTGATTTTATACAC
Source organism: Tanacetum coccineum (assembly GCA_026074375.1). Taxonomy (NCBI): domain Eukaryota; kingdom Viridiplantae; phylum Streptophyta; class Magnoliopsida; order Asterales; family Asteraceae; genus Tanacetum; species Tanacetum coccineum. The sequence continues at coordinate 8,632 of BQNB010105552.1, forward strand.
TTTTTCGGAGTTATTTAACCCCCAAAATCATGCAAATACACTCTATTATTGCACTAAATCCTTTCGTTGTGTAATTAGTATTTTCAAAGAAATTTGAAGAAAAGCACGTGACCTGGCTCGATTCAAGAAGAAACTGGACAAAAACACAACTTTTCAAGCTAACAACTCCCATCCTGACGCCTTCACCAAATATGGCTAGATACTGCATTTTCGGACGCAAAGTGTGACTTCTTAGTGTTTGGAGAGGGCATCATAAGATAAAGTTGACATCGTCACATTTGCATAGCGACAACGTCATAATACGTAGCGACGACATCACGATTAGTCTACAGAAGAAACCCCAAAGGGAATTGACGGGCTGAGGGCGTCATGAATCCCTAGCGACGCCGCCAGAACCAAAATTCTATCTATACAAACCCTTTGTTCTCATTAATTCATGTGGAAACTTAGGAGAACTTTTGGTGCAGTCACTTTGGAGGATTTTTATGGTTTTCTAACCCCCACATACTCACATGTTTAATTAAAGTAAAGTCTTTCGATAAATTTAATCATTCAATATGTTTATGTGTTGTTTAATTTTATGTTGTTCTTCGCTTTCTATTAACATACTAGGCTAAATTAATTAGTTTTTTCTTATGATTGCATGAAAATTTGTTGGGATCTTTAACTTTATTGCTTCTTGTTAATGGTGTGCACGTTAGGCTCTAGAAAACTATCTATAAGATATTACATTAGCATAGACATCTAGGGAAACATGACTAGGTTAGATGAAGCCTTCAATTAGTTCTTCATAACTAGTTGTGTTTAGGTAGATTCCTTCGTAGGTATTTATTATACGTGGTTTAACTATTGGGTGGGAAAAGCGCATTTGGAGTTGCCTGATTAAGTGATCACGTAGACGTGAAATTGACCAATTTGCAATAGGAAAAGGGGAATACTTACACATTACACTAACGAGGGTGACGGACAATAAGTTAGAGTGAGAAACTAGGGATTAGTGCATAATTTAGCACGCTTGTTTAGCTAAACGAGTTGCTCACCAATTTATATTTCTTGCATTTAGAAGTAGTTAGTAGTTTAATTAAAACCCTCTTCAAAACCCAAGATTTTAACTTGCTTTCTAAAAAACATAAAAACACAAAATTACTCCTCTCAACCCTTAGATCTTAGGGACATACAATTCGAACCTACCTCACTATTCACCTAGAGAATGATCAATCCCCCGAGTCTTGTCTATACTACACTACAACGATTAGGTACTCTACCCATGAGGATTGTAAAACTTCGATGTTGCAATCCGCCGTATCAAGTTTTTAGGGCCATTGCCAGGGAATATTCTAGGTTTCAGATTCTATTTAACTTAGGTCTACTCACGAGATTTCTATCAAATGAGATTTTTTTAGGTTAGCTTTCTTGTAGTCGAACTTTTCTTCGTTCCCTTTGTTTTGTAATTTTTCCTTTCGTTAACCATCATGGGAGACAAAATCAACCCCGCACTTTAGAAGATTATTCCCGACCAAGCAACAAGCGCTATCGAAACACTATTGAGCTCCTCGAAGGAGAAAATGTGTTACCTCTGCGATACGACACCATCTGATTGGTGCAAAATGGATGTGCATTCACGGACTCTGGTCTGAAGATCCAAACCAACACCTTAAGGATTTTCTAAAACTTGTGGACTCATTTGACCTTAATGATGAAAATAAGGAAAGGACGCGACTGCGTTTATTTCAATTTTCACTTCGCAATCAATCTAGCAATTGGCTTGAATGTTTACCCGCAGGATCCATCTCAACTTGAGAGGATCTCACGACCCGTTTCCTTGCTCAGTTTTTCTCATCGAGAAGAACTACCAAACTCAGAATTGACATCTTGATATTCCAGCAACATCATAGTGAATCTCTTTCTGAAGCATGAACTCGTTTCAAGGACTTACTTCAAAAAGTCCCTTATCATGGCATCGATCTTTGGTCCTAAGTCCAAATCTTTTATGACCATGTCAATCAAGCCACAAGGCGCGCTATCGATCATTCGGCCGGTGGCAAGCTACGCGACAAAAGCGCTAAAGAATCTTGGGAAATAATTAAGGACCTCGCCCTCTATGACAACGAAAGTTGGAATGACCCAAGAGATTTTGCAAAATCGGTCAAAGCAATATCGTTGCCTCAAGATGTCCCGGGTATATCCAACCATCGTCTTGTTGAGCTAGAAAATCAAATCCTATGCTTGATGGAAGCTCACCTTGCTCCTAAACAATCTGTTCAAGTGAACAAACTCGCTTCTTCATGTGAGATTTGTGGTGGTCCCCACGACACCCAATATTGCATGGAAAATCCTGAGCAAGCTTTTGTTGATTATGCATCTTTGTGTAAAAATGAAGTGGGAGGTAAGCCGTTCACTAGCATCTCGAGCCAATAAGTTTTAACGAAGCCACTAACGCTTGGAAGGACAAACCAAACTTCAAATGGGCATGAACTCAAACTTTTTCAAGTCCCTCAAATGGCTCGTTCTCAACATACACTTCTAATGTGCCCTATGGACCCTTTAGTTACCAAGAAAAAATTAAAAGGGTATTGTTTGAATTTGATTCTCATCAAGCAAGTAGGTTGTCTAGTCTTGGGACCTAACTCAAGCAACAACAAGATGAAGTAATCAATAAGATCAACACATTATGGAAGGTTGTTTCAAAAAAATTTGATAATGCACCCACTCGTGACATTGCCAAAATTTCCTTGGTTCACGCTAATGTTGTTTCCCATGATCAAGATAGTGGGGCACTTCCGAACAAAGGAATTATCAAGAGTCCATCGAAACTCTTTTCCCTAAAATACCAAGCAGAATCATCTTTAGGAGAAGAAAATAGGAACTCCTCATCCCCAAAACGCGTTCACTTTGTTAACACAATCACCATAGTAAGAAAGGAGGATGAACCTAAGGAAACCGAAATCTTAGAGTCTTGTGCGATCAATAATGATGATCATAACTTAGTAGTAGGGGCTAGGAAAACAATAGAGAAGGAACCAAAAGTTTCTAAGATAATGAAAGAAGAAGGAGAGTCAGGTGACACAGGAAATGATGATAAGAAAAATGATTTGGAAAACAAGGCATGTAAGCATGAAACTGAACTAGGAAAAGAAGAGGAATGGATGGAATACGAGCAACCCCTTGATTTAGTCGATGTACGCGATGAATCGGTCTATGAGTCCTTGATAGAAAAAATGCCAAGTTATTCATTAAATTTTGAATTTTAATTGAAAAAGGGGATCCTAGCAACCTAAAATCCCATGCATGATAGGGCATAAGTTCATTGCCAACGCATACATCGATTTATATTTACCTAGGAATGTTATGTCTTTAGCCTATTATAACACCATTAGGAGTCAAGGATATAAACATAGAGGGTTAAATTTTGTTGGAATTAGAATGGATATGCATGTGTTTGTAGGAAACATGAGTTATGTTATGGATTTCATTATCTTGGAGAATGTTGAAGCCAATATTGATGTTGTATATTTTATTGATTCAAGTTTTAAATTTATATTTTGCCGACTAAACCAAAAACAACACTTTAACGGGTAGTGTACCCGATCGGTAGTAGTTTCGTGGTAAGTAGGGTGTTGAACACTTGAAGCGAGGTTAAATATATCAATTTAATTAATATCTTGGTTATCTAATCTATGTTAATTCTATCCTATTCTAAACCTATGTCAGTCCTAATCCTAATTCCAATGGGAAAAGGGGGGTTTTCAGCCTGAGAGACTGGCACGGTTTGGTTGGTGACTACAATCAATTCAAGGCACTTTAACCCACGCAAGCAAATAAACAAAAGATAAAAGAGCGGTCGAGCCAAATATAAGAAAACTATATTAACCATTATTAATCCGATTAGAAAGTTGGTTTGTTTATTTAGTGCAATAATTTCTTCTCTCGAGGTGGCATATCATTCTTAAGACTTAGGCGTTACATCATCGTAAGACCTAGACACATTAATTCTGTCACAATTAAAGAATCCACATAAAGCATCCTTATTTGCTTATTATAATCTATCTTAGGGATTAAAGCAATGGTGATCTTGTTACTTACCCACTCTAAGCTTAATGGGATTTATAACTAGTAGTCCATTGTCCCAACTATCCAATAGAATCATGTACGTTATGTTGAATTATCTAAGGTTCACTTCTAGCTCAACACGATCAATAACATTGGCATTATCAATTAAATAGTTAGCCGAAGGTATCATAGACTTAGTTTTAGAGCAATATTGTGATCTATGATTTAGAATGTATAATTAATATATGGAGAGTCTATCGCTTAGATTTACATGGTTTATATCATGCATTCCAGTTGAATGATAGGGTTCGTCATACAAAAGCGCGTAAAAAGTTAAATGATAAACAGTAAACAAGCACTACAACGATAAATCAAGAAAGAAGATAAACAAATACCAAAACTCTTCAGATCTTCATATAAAATGGTAATATCGAGGTATTAGCCTTCAAATCGTCATAAAAATACAAAAAGCAATTATTTAGCCAAGGTAAACTAACCGTGGTAATGATGGTACAAAAATGATACGATTACAAAAGTATATGAATTACAGTTGTTCTATGGATTTGATAAGTTGCTTGATCTTCTCTCTTTTTTTCCTTGCAAATCGCTTTTATGGCTTTCGGTACTGAGAATATGATTTAGCAACTTAAAAACGTTTATGCAGTTTTCTATTTTATTAAGGTTGGAATGTCGGTTCGATTCGACGTATCAAGGATTGATACGGCGTATTGGGTGACTTTCTTAGATGGACACGCCTTTGATATTTTACAGAATATTATATCATTAATAATTCCAAAATACGCGTATTGGTCTTCTGGATACGGCGTATTGAGCTTTATCCTTTGTGTGGTTGATAAGTGTAGATACAAATATCCATTTCATATTAAAAATAACCCAATTCAAACCAAAACAGACCAAAAATGGCAAAATATTGCTTTGTATTGTGTTTTGTGTGTGGGTTACGGATAAATCACACAATCATTAAGACAACAGTCAAATCTAGTAGCCGGACACATGAAGTATAAGACGAGTTCAAAATGAAGAAAGCTTTAAAGCCGCCGCGAAAGTCAAGCTCAGTCTAATCCAGTCAACGATAAAGCCAATCAGTGGTCAACAAAAAGTCAACAAAGCCTTTCTTTTATTATAAAAAACGGGTAAAATGAAATCTCACAACTGTTTATAGCTCAAAAAAGGGAGAGAGACCAGCAAGGGCCTTTTGTGTTCATTCTCAAAAAGTCAAACGACTTTTACCCCGAATTCAGTTTAAAAGAAAATTGGGCGCCAATTACTTTTACTATTCACCCATCGTCCCCCTTTCACCTCCCATGATAAAACAAAGGGCAAATCAAAATTAAAGGGTGCTTAGGTCAATTCAAGTGATCGTTTACAAGATGGCAGGGAGAGATTAGTCAAATCAATGCTCTAAGTATCCCTCTCCCAATCAAAGGCCACGTAGCAATAGAGAAAGCACAATGGAATGTGGGTTTTTGCACTAAAACACCCACAAAAGAAGCACAAACGTCACATCAATGGAATGACACGCTGGCAATCTTCAGGAGTCCATAACCTGATCAAACGGCCACAATTGATGCTTGGATGATTGAAGAAATGAATGGTTAAGATTGAAAGTTTGGAGAGCAGGGCAAGAGGGCTAGAAGGATCCAAGGCAGGCTATAAATAGAGCCTCACTTCTCACACATACGCATCTAGATCTAGTCGTAGTTTTTAATTAGTGTAGCTTAAATTTTAATTCTTAGCTTAATAATGTTTTAATCTTGTAATTTTCCCTTAAAAGTACTGTAAGCAAGTCTTTATTAATGAAATTCAATTTTTCTAAATCTCTCCAAGTTTCTTTTTCATAAACTCTCTTAATAAGCTAAGTTGTCTCAATAAGCTAATAAGCTTATTTTAAGCCCTTTCAGTCTATAAGCTGAAAGAGAACTTATTAAATTCAGAATTAATCTTACTTAAACCTAAAATCAGTTTAAATCTATCATGGATTTTATTGGATTAGAGCTTTTGGAAGGGGATCTTAACTTGGAAGAGATCCCAAGGACTTTACC
>BQNB010105553.1:6010-22248 GCA_026074375.1 Tanacetum coccineum
TTTAAGTGATTTAATTATCGAAATGAAAATTAACTACTAATTACTTGTTTACATTTAATTTTACAATGAACGTTTATATTTTGTGATTATTAAAACGTAAAGATGTGTAAAATATTAATAATGTTTTTAGACATTATTTCTATCAACATACATAAAATTATATCCATAATCCAACACCTGATTTTGGATCCAAAGCACTTGACCACAGCTGTGAGAAGTAGCAATATACTCAGCTTCAGTTGTTGAGTTAGCCACTACAGTCTGCTTTTTACACTGCCAAGAGATTAACCTTGAACTAAGAAATTGACAACCTCTTATTGTGGATTTCCTGTCTAAGCTGGCACCTGCATAATCACCATCAGAAAAAGCTTCCAATATCAAGGGAGAGTCCTTAGGATACCAAAAGCCCAATTTGGGTTGACCTTTTAGGTATCTAAAGATTCTCTTTACTGCATACAAATGGGAAACTTTTGGCTGAACTTAAAATCTTGAGCATGCACAAACAGAGAACATAATATCTGGTCTTGAGGATGTAAGATACATCAATGACCCAATCATTGACCTGTATAAATAAACATCAACATCCTCAGCATCTTCATCTTTCGTTAAAGCCTTGTTGGTTTCCATAGGAGTACTGGCTGTTCTTATACTGGAAAAACCAAATTTCTTCAAGATTTTACCAACATACTTGTCCTGACTAATGAAGATCCCATCCTCTTTCTGCTTGACTTGTAAACCCAAGAAGAAAGTAAGTTCTGCCATTGAACTTATTTGAAATCTCTTGTGCATTATATGCTCAAACTCATCACATAAAGACTGCTTAGTGGAACCAAAGATGATGTCATCTACATATACTTGAACCAGTAGAATATCACCTCTGAGTCTCTTTATGAACAAAGTCTTGTCTATTTGTCCTCTGTGAAATCCATTATCCAGCTGATAGGTAGAGAGAGTCTCATACCAAGCTCTAAGAGCTTGATGTAGACCATATAAAGCTTTCTCTACTTTGTAAACTTTGTCTGGAAATTTTGGATCCACAAAACCCGGAGGTTGGCAAACATATACCTCCTCTTCAATAGTGCCATAGAGAAAAGCACTTTTATCATCCATCTGGTACATAGGAAAATTCATAAATGATACAAAGGCCAAAAATAACCTGATTGTTTCAAACCTAGCAACAGGAACAAAAACCTCATCATAATCAATGCCTTCTTCTTGTTTATATCCTTGTGCTACCAGTCTAGCTTTGTTCCTGAAAATTATACCCCTTTCATCTTTCTTATTTCTGTACACCCACTTTGTACCAATAGCCTTTTTGCCACTAGGTAAGTCAAATAGAGTCCAAACCTTCTGAATCTTGAACTGAAGCAGCTCCTCTTGCATTGCTTCAACCCAGCTTTCATCATCAAGGGCTTGAGCTATCTTTGTGGGTTCTTGTTAAGAAAGGAAACAAGCAAATAAGCAGTTCTGGAAGTCTTTGTGATTTGTTCTTCTCTGCTTTTGGATGTAGTTAATCATAGCATGCTCTCCAGTATTCTTCTTTGTCATGCCCCTTGTTTGAACTGCTGACTTTGGATCTCCAATTATCTGTTGTTTAGGATGAATAGAGTGTATTCTAGTTTTGGGAATAGGACTAACAACAGTAGAGGGTTCCATGTTGTTGATATCAGCCTCTGCACCCATACTTTGATCAGCATTGGGAGAATTGTAGGTTTCCAAAGTATCATCATAGGTATTACCAAAAATGCCAGGACTTGGAAAGTCAGCTTCATCCTCTAGCTCAGGCATGAGAGGATCATGTGGAAGATGAGAGACATCAATAGGAAAGGATCCACCAAAAGGAAAAAATGATGATTCATTTGATGGTCCAACAGGACTTAAAGTCCTGGATGTACTAGCAGAATTAACTGGTGTGCTAACAGTATTAAAACTGTTAGTGCTGCTAGTTCTATTAGCCTTTCCTTGAAGAATCTGGCTATCATAATGAGCCTCAAACTCTTTTCTAACAGCATATGATTACTCATTATCTTCCTTCTCTTGATCCATCATCTTATCAAGAACATTCTGCAAGGCTTGATCATACTCATTTGCAGGTTCTTGTACAGTCTTTTTACCAGCAGTATCATCAACTGCATCATCTCCATTCTTTTCATCTGAGCCCTTGTAGCTTGAAGAGATAGAAGACCATAATGGGAACACAATGTATTGTTGAGTAGACATATTTTCTTCTTTAGTTTGTCCAGCATCAACATTTTTCTTCAAACCTGTATCACCATTAGCTTCTTGTGGACCTGCATTTTTGTTAGTTTGATTCCCTGCAGAAACTGGTTGATAATTCATAGAATTTGTTAAGGAATCAATATCAAAAAGCCAGTTAGGTCCTTGGCTAGCAACATTTGGTTTATTTTTAAGAAAGTTTACATGCAGGTTCTCTTCAACTTTTATGGTTTCAATATTAAATACCTTGAATGCCTTGCTATTTACAGAGTACCCAAGTAAAAATCCTTCCTCAGCCTTCCCATCAAATTTGCCTAAAGGGTCTAAGGTGTTTAGAATAGTGACAGGACATCCAAAAAGTCTCATGAAACTTATGCTTGGTGGTCTACCAATAATAAGTTCATAGGGTGTCTTATTGTGAGGCTTGGTCACCAAAACCCTATTCAGGACATAACAAGCAGTATTAACTGCTTCAGCCTAAAATATTGTAGGTAGAAGTGAGTTTGCTAGCATAGTCCTAGCTGCCTCAATCAGGGTCCTATTCTTTCTCTCAGCAACTCTATTTTGTTGTGGAGTTCTGGCAACACTATATTCCCTTTTTATCCTTTTTGCCCATAAAATTCATCTATTTCCTTGTTCTTGAATTATGTCCCATTATCATAACTGATTACTTTAACTTTATGGTTTAATTGGTTTTCTATTTCTGTTATAAATTTCTTAAGAATCCCACTAGTCTCACTTTTAGTAGACAAGAAGAAAACCCAGCTAAACCTACTAAAGTCATCAGTCACTACAAGGCAATAGGTCTTATGGTTGATACTTCTAACAGATGTTGGACCAAATAAGTCCATATGCAACATCTGTAAGGGTTGGCTGATAGAGCTCATAAGTTTGGCCTTACAGGAGGCTTTGTGTTGCTTTCCCTTCTGACAAGCAACACAAGTATGGTCATTTTCAAAAGTATTTGAAGGAAGACCTCTTACAAGGTTTCCCTTCACAAGTTTGTTCATGGTTTTAAAATTCACATGACCCAGTCTCCTATGCCATAATTTAGACTCATCAGTTGTGGCTTTTGCAAACAAACAAGTTAAATATCCAGAAGGAACAACATTCTTTAAATCAAAGTTGTACATATTGTTTTGCCTGGGAATTTTAAGCAGTGCTTGGCTTTCATCAAGTAGCTTAAAATCAGGAGACAAAACAAGACATTCGGTTTTAATGAAAAGAACACTGTTTTTCTTGTCACACATTTGTGAGACAGAGAAAAGATTAAACTTTAGTTCTTTCACAAAAAAACACATCTTCAAAGTCTATCTTATTAGTTCTTGTCTTACCAGTACCAGTTATTTTACCACCTCTAGTATTTCCACCAAAGGCAACAAAACCTCCATCAAGATCTTGATAGTCAGTAAGTAAGGATTTGTTCCCTGTCATATGCCTGGAACATCCACTGTCAAACATTCCTTTGTACTTTAAAGCTTGTTGTGGATTTCCCTGCACAAAAATAAGAGAGTCAGTATCTCTTGGGGACCCAAGCCACTATTAACTTGAGTCTGCCTTGTGGATCTATATAATTTACTCTTTTTAAGATCTATGATCCACTATTGTCTTTGGAAACATTGTTTAAATCAATCATTTTGGGTCTCCAAACATAACCTGCTGAGGCCTTAACAGTAGTAACCCTATTTCTCTCAACAGTACTAACTGCTGTTTGCCCAGCAGTATTAACACCACTTACTCTAACAGTATTAATTTTTCTTTTAAAATCCAGGTATTTGGTGCTGTTGATTTATAAAAAGACCTTCTAATAGGTGAATGTGACTTATAAAAAGTATTTGTTTTTTATTTTAAGACATTTACACTATTTCTTTGGGTAGCAGTATTAATTGGTCTGTGTGCACTAGTTGACGCTGCTGCTTTTAAAGAACTTTGCTTGGCAGCATTAACTGATACTCTTCCATTTTTAGTTAAGACTGTAGATGGAACAAATTTATTTTGATGATTTATTCTCTGATACCACTTGTGAGTCCCAATGAACAGATCTGAATAGCTTGTTAAGGCTTAGTTAACTTGAATAAATCCAAACTAACTATATGAGAAATAATGACTATGAATACTACAAGTTATGCGGAATCTAACTTGTAATACTAAGAAGAACAATGTATACTAAACTTTAAATATATTGATTGCAAACTAACTATGAAAACTTGATTGTAAAACTGATATGTCTAACTATGCCGTAGGGTTCCTTTTATACACTAAAAAAAACCTTAATGGGCTTACAAAACGTGTCAAGTGATCATGCATATCTATTCCTAATATAACTCATGCATATCACTTTAGCAGTACTAACTATATAAGACTAACAGTACAAACTATTAACTAACAGTATTAACTATACTGGCAGTACTAACAATGTACTGGCAGTACTAACTACTATAACTAGCAGTACTAATAACTTTGACTATATTCTAAGTTCTTCAATAACAGCATCATCTTGAACCAGCAGTACTAACTTCCAAAGCTAACAATAGTAACTTCAGAAATCTTCAATTCCCAACAAAAATATATTGAATAAAAAAGATAACAATTTAAATAAATTGTTTAGCGTTGAAGTTATAGTGATGCAATATGCATTTTGCGATATTGCAACCCCTTTAACTACAATGCTAAACAACGTAATTGCAATTGCAACTTGAGGGCTTTGTGTATCCGATGATATATAAACCATTTAAAATTCATGTCTGTAGCCGATGTGGTATAATCAGCCACAAGCTTAAACACATGCCAATAAAGTCATAAAATAGTCAACTTAGCTTTTTTAGATTGTATCGTATACTATTCTTTCTTATTATAAAAAGCTGATTTGTTTCAAATTCTTTTAGCTCCTTGAAATAATGCTATCTTCTGTATATTATCTTTCATGGCCGGTCCTGAATTTTCGGATGCTCTGGGCGAGTCGAGGAAAATATGCCCTTTATAAAAAAATACATTTTAATTTATGGGTTTGAAACCTAGTCATGCCAGGCGGCTCATTCTCACGCTGATTTGTATTCAATAAATAAAATTTACAAGAAAAGTATCTACCAAATTTATCAAGCTCTTTCAAGTAACTCACAACAAAAACAAAATACTTTACCAAGCTCTTCCGAGCAAATAAACCATTTTCTATCATAAGAATCCACATTACGTAACTTAAGTACATAATGTTCACAAGAAAAGCGTATACCCAATTTATCTTTTGGATAATTTATATTAGTTTCTCTAAGAGCCCCTTTGCTTATAAGTAACTCTTTTATATTTGAAGATAAACCATCTCAAACTCTTACATCGAAAATATTATGATTAACTCCACAATATAACAATTATGAGGACCTTCGCTATTTTCTTTAATAGGATTTTCATTATTTTGGTTCACATTAACCTCATTAGTTTCTAAATTTTCATTGTTTATAAGATTTTCTTTATCATCACTAACGTTAACCTTATCACTTTCTAGGTTTTCATTATTTATAAGATTTTCATTCTCTATATTAACTTAACCTCTTTATTATTTTCTTCATCACTATTTTTTCCGTTCTAACTACAAACTCATCCATAGAACCGTGTTATGGTAGCTCTAATTCTTGTTGATTTTTTTCGTTTCCTATTTTGGGCACCTGACGGTCATGAACGACGTAACATGACAAAATATAGTGTAAATCATATAATATTTTACTAAAGCAAAAATAATAAGTATAAAAAAATATCACCTTTTCAAATTGATGAAGAGAAGAAAAGATGATCGGTTGATTGCCCTAATTGTTTCCATATAGACACTTTCCGTAATCACAGTCCATAAATTATCAATTTTATGAACATGTAATTCTTCAATTGCCATAGTGCCAAGTTACCTGTGTAAACCGTTTCCTCCTAAAGTTTTAAATATTTTGATGATTTTTTTGAATTTTAGCCCCACACATTCCGTGGCATACATAGTAACGTAGGTTAATTAGTTTTAAAAAAATATGTGAAGTGGGCTTTGTCTAAATATGGGCTGAAATGAGTATAGTATACACACACATGGACTAAATATGGGCTGAGATGAGTATACTGGTTTGGGCTGCCCTTAGGTCGTCGCCCATGTAGCCCATAGTTAAATCCGGGCCTGTTATCTTTGAATATGATAATGTTTATATGACAACTTAATATGTCAAACACTAGGTGTTCGCTTTATAAATTTTAAGTTCTCAATAGCATATCATTTTTTAACGGCTGATATTATTAAAAAACTAGCAAGAAGCTAGACAAACAAAGATTACATGGTTACAAGATAAGGATTTTTAAGCTAATCTAATCAATTAATTTTTAAATCTGCCCCTATGCTTACACCATTGGAAGGAACGAGCCACAATGTCATCAAAAGAAACCGCTTTGGAAGGAATAGTTTATCCAAACACTAGATTATTTCAAAAATTCCAGATGAGCCACCAAGTAGTATAATTACGCCTTCAAATAACTGCTTACGATTAGAAGAAAGATCTAAACTCGACATCCAAACCTCCCATTCTTCAAAAAAAAAGTAAACTAAGGAGGATTGACGTCCCACCAAGAGGTGGTTTACGAAGAATATCTCTCCCATTCTTTAATATCATATCATCTAGCAGAACTTTCTGCTATGTACGCGTTCAAGTTTGGGTTCTCAATAGCCAAGATCCAGAACCTGATAACCAACAAGAAGTAGACGTTATTGTAAGAACACGTATGTGTAAAATTTGAGCGATCCATAGATATAGAAAAATCTTTTTTGCCTCATATTGAATTCGTTACTCTTACTATTCCATAATATGTGTCTTAAGAGTCTAAGGGCCTGTTTCTTTTTTTTAAAATTAAGTGGATATGGATATGGATCTCTTGTGATAAGGTAGAGCATATGGGAAGAATAATTGATGTTTCTTTTTCTTTTCTAAATGAAACACTCAATAAACCAAATGACATTTTTGTCCCTCTGCCATTATTAAAGGTTGAACGACTTTATTGTCAAAACATACACAACTTCTTCCATAAAAGCTTTTATCAAATAAATATACAAGTTTTAAAATTGATACAAATTTTGATAAAATAATTTGTCGTTCAACAAACCCAGTAGATACAAACACATGAAAGAGTGGAGATCACAGCGACGACGGCTAGAGGTGGCGGTGGCCGGAGGAGAGTCGGCCAGTGACCGATGATGGATCTTGAATCTCTTGCTTACACACTCATATTCCTTCACATTGGTATTATCTATTTGGTTGATCTTATGTTGAAATGTTGTGATGCTTCTGCCCCCTAAGATACTTTCTAGGTTAGGGGTTAACTGTTTAGTGTAAATTATCATTCTTAATTTCTCATTTGTTTTGTGTAAAAAAACCTTTATTTTCAGTCAATGCATTTGTATGTCATTTGAAACATAACAAGTAGTGTCTAAACTAAAGTGCCGACACCTCGTAAATCGTTATTGCATGATAGCTACCGTGGATGAGGTGAGGGTGGTGGAGGAGGCGAGTAGTCTCCGGTGAAATCGTGTTATGCGAATAGACAAGATTAAATTAAACCGAATAGTCCCACGTCGGTTGAAGGAAATTGTTTTCACTCATTTATATAATGTGCCATGCATATTTCCTGCATGTTGGGGCTAAGATTATGTTTATGGCACATTGCGGTTTCTAATATAATTATTCAAGAGGTGAGTTATTTTGCATACTAGTTTCTCCCTACATACCAAGGGACAAATCTAGACCATCTATTTCATTATATTAAAAAGACAATATTTAAGATTAAAAAAAACATGGAGGACCAAAAGTGTAAATTTACTAAAACTCACACTAACCACTCCCTCATCATTTGTAGAGTTGGCAAATCTTGCCCAAATAGCAATTAATTAACCTTTTTGACATTCTGTATGTTTTTTTACGTTTTTTACATTTTTTACGTTTTTATGTTTTTTTACGTTCTTATACGTTTTCGTCCACTTTTGTACGTTTTTGTACGCTTTCGCGTGTTTTCGCACGTTTTCGCGCGTTTTCGTTCTTTTTTAGACGTTCTCGCATGTTTTCTTATGTTCTCGCATGATTTCTTATGTTTTCGCACGTTTTCGTCCGTTTTCATACGTTTTCGTCTGTTTTCACACTATTTCTTCTCTTTTTGTCCGCTTTCGCACGTTTTCTTTCGTTTTCACACGTTTTTGTCCGCTTTTTTGATATTTTCTTACGCTTTCGTATGCATTTGCGCGTTTTCGTCAGCTTTCGCGTGTTTTCGTCAGCTTTCATGCGTTTTCGCCGGCTTTCGCGCGTTTTCGCCGGCATTCGCGTGTTGCTTTCGCGCTTTTTAGTTAGCTTTAGCGCGTTTACGCCAGCTTTCGCCCGTTTACGCCTGCGTTCATGAGCTTACGCCATTTTTCGCGCGTTTTGACCAGCGTTCGCGCGTTTCAGCCAGCGTTCGCGCGTTTTGGCCAGCGTTCGCGCGTTTCGGCCAGCGTTCGCGCGTTTCGTCCAGCTTTCGCGCATTTCGGGCAGCGTTCGCGCATTTTGGCTAGTGTTCTCGTGTTTCAGCTAGCGTTCGGGCGTTTCGGCTAGCGTTCGGGCGTTTTGGCCAGCCTTCGCGCGTTTAGGCCAGCCTTCGCGCGTTTCGGCCACTGTTCGTGCGTTTCAGCCAGCTTTTGCGCATTTCGGATAGCTTTTGAGCGTTTTGGTCCTCTTTCTCGCGTTTTTGTCCGCTTTTGCAGGTTTTCGTCCATTTTTGCAGGTTTTCGCACCTTTTTCTTTTGTTTTCGCATGTTTTTGTTTGTTTTCATACATTTTCGTCCGTTTTTGGTCGTTTTCAGACGTTTTTGGTCGTTTTCAGACGTTTCCATTCGTTTTCATATGTTTCAGTCCGTTTTCTTACGTTTTCATTTGTTTTTTACGTTTTTGTCTGTTTTCGCACATTTCTGTCAATTTTTGTCTGTTTTCATACGTTTTGACTATTTTTGGCAGTTTTCAAACGGTTTCTTTCGTTTTCATACGTTATCTAGCACTGATATTATACCAAAAACCTTAAAACCCCTAACCACTAAACCCTATACCAAAAACCCTAAACCCTAACCACTAGGTATAATATCACAAGTGGTATATACATAAACCTTAAACCCCTAACCACTAAACCCTAAACCAAAAACCCTAAACAACTAAACACTAAACCCTATACTGTTGAGGTAAATTTACGTGGGCTGCTTGAGCTTGATAAAAGTGATCTCAGCGGTAGTAAAGATCTTATTCAGCTTGGTTCCTCCGAAGCATAGTCTTTCGTCAACTAGATGAAAATAAAAAAGAACACCGTTAGCTCGCCCCTAGGTGTGAGTCCGAGACCAACTCCGGTGTGAGAGTAAATACAATGATTGTGAGATAAATGCGGAGAACGTAAAGTGTGGTCCGGAAAGGTGTTGTATCCTTCGTCTTGGGGAAATGAGCCCTCCCTTTATACTATTTAGGATTCACTACAAGACATAACCGTAGGGCTCTCTTTTGGTACAAACTATCAGCCATGTGTCATACCAAGGACTGTGGTATTTCACGAGGACTGTACCTTTGTCGGGTTTCCCTTAGGTACCGCTACATTAAGACAGAGCTAATAACTCCGGATCTGATATGTCCTTCGACATACCAGCTTCTCCAGAATTCTAGTGGTGACTCTGGACCTGATTTGTCCTTCGATAAGTCAGCATCTCCGAGCATTTGTTTAGTTTAGCCGGTGTTAGTTTGGCAGAAGCATCTAAGCCGGTTTTATCCTTCGGATATTCCAAGAAAGACTATACCACATCATGTCTCCCAGTCTAGTATCTGTCAAGCTAGCTTATCAGTGCTAGACTTTAATGTGCCTTACGTTATTAATGTTTCTGCTTTTGCGGACGTGGCTTGTTTTTTGTCCACATATTTTCTTTGTAACATGTCATGTGTTAACTTTCCAACCGTCACACCCTTTCCTTCTTTTCCTATAAATAGCAGCCTCCTTTTTACTTTTTGCTTTACCCTTACTATAGTAAAAACACACATTGTTTCCGGAGCTATCAATTTTGCTTGTTGCCGCTGCTTACTTTGCTCTGGCCTTTTCCTTTTCCTAGGTACCTGTTGGAAATACAAAAAGTGTCAGTCACTTCCAAATTGTAATAGTCTTAGCTCGTAGTTTATGTAATGATTAGATTAGTAATCTAGTTCCGGCCCAAGACCCATGGGAAGCCCATCATAGCCCATGGTCCGGCCTATAGGACCTATATAAGCCCTCTCCTAGCCTTGGAGAGGGGTTGGTTGTTTCATTTTCCATTACACACACTTAATACAATTCATCCATTCTATTCATTCTCTCTCTCTAACATCACAACCCACATCTCTCTCTTGTTCTTGGTTTGATCATAAGATTACATATTTCTACAATTGGTATCAAGAGCCATGGAGTGGTGTGTTTAGTTTTTGTGTTCAAAAACCTTTACAAAGAGCAAAATAGTGATTCAAAATTTTTTTGGCTTAAAAACCTTAAAATTTTCATTTTTATTGTTCCTATAGGGTTAGTAACACTAGTTGTACAAGAATTTTTACTAAAAACCATTCAAAAATGTGTTTTTTTTAGTTTTGAAAATTTGAGTGTCGTAGTTGTTGGAACCGAACGAGTACAACCGAACAAGGTCACCGAACGAGTAAGCCGATCAAGAGAACCGAACTAGTCTCCTGTCAGTTGGAATTGAACTAGTGCTCACAGTTTGAACCGAACGAGATTTACTCAAGTGGAACCGAAACAATTGTTGTCTATGGACCAACTAGTGAACCAAACGAGAGAACCGAACCAGTTTTGTTCTTTATCAACCGAACGAGAGAACCGAACTAGATAACGAGTGGACCGAACTAGAGGACCGAACTAGAAGGACCGAACTAGTTTTTTTGAGAACCGAACGAGTAAGATTCGAACTAGTCATTTTCCAATTAAAACCTACCAACTCATTTCTAAATTATACGAATATATTTCTTTGACTTGTAAAATCCCGAGAAACAAACACTTGTTTTTCTTCGTTTTGTCAAGATAATAAAATCCCGTGTATAGTTTTTCATTTCAAGACTCAACATTCAAATAACCAAACACAATTTTCTTTCTACCAACCGAACGATCAATTAGTAATCTTTTGATAACCAACAATGAGGACTCTTGCCGATAAGTCACTTCTTTCTGGAGGAGCAAACAAACCACTCGATGCTTTGAAAAACACTTGTATGGATAATGTAAAAGCAAATGAGAACTTATATGATTGAAATAGACCACATGGAAGAATGATACTTGCCTCTATTGAAAAAGGACCACTCACTGTTTTGGCTTCAATCACTAGGAAGGAGTAAACAAGCTTAAGGAAAAGTAGAACAGATCCCGCTGAAGCCATTCAAGCTGATTCTGACATCAAAGCAATAAACATCATTCTCCAAGGCCTTCCAACTGAAATCTATGCTCTTGTGAGTCAACATCATGTTGCAAAAGATCTTTGGGAGAAGATTAAACTGCTAATGCAAGGAACGTCGTTAACGAAACAAGAACGAGAGTGCAAGCTGTATGATGAATTCAATAAGTTCACTTACAAGAAAGGAGAGTCGTTACACGAGTACTACTTGAGGTTCACTCTGCTACTCAATGATATGAACATCTACAAGATGCCATGGAGCTAATTTCAAGTTAACACAAATATTTTAAACACATCGTCCTGAAGAAAGGAGCAAATTTGCTACTGATGTTAAATTGGTCAAAGACATGCATACTACAAGTTGATCAACTTCATGCTTACCTCCAACAACACAAAGACATGCAAATGAAGTTCGTTTATGCATGAATGTAAACTTCGATCCTTTTGCTTAGTTGCATCACACAATTAACTCTCGTTTTAACTTATCAATCCATATACACACTCTCACCGAACTCTCAACTTCACATCATGTTTTATCGATATCGTCTTCACAGTTTGAAACACCTTATCATAACTCCACAAATTCACAACCAGTCAATACAACACCTCGTTCAATCACTTATCCATCAAATGATACCAATCCTTCAGTTCACCACTACGTATTAGTCTCTATCAATCATCCATCCCACAATTTGAATAGTGCTCCCACAAATTCCAACATCAACAATCTAATTTACCAACAGACTCTGGGTCCTAATTGTTTTAGTGTCAGAAAGGATGATCCAATGATGCGATCAATTCACATGATGTCATTCTTAACGGATTTGTCCACATCCCGGAATCCTACTACCAACAAACAGCTAAGGACTTTTGTTCAAACCCTCATCAACCACAAGCTACCATCTAAGATGGAAAAGTAACTATGCCAACCTGTTCAGGGGAGACAAACTACTTAGGCTGCTGAAGAACAAATAAATACCACCTGGGCAAGGGAAAGCAACATACGGAAACTAGAAAACGACTATCATTTGTTACATTGCCAAGGGGAGGGTCATATTAACCAAGCAGTGGACTAAGCCAAAGAGGAAAAGGATGAAACATGGTTCTATGATAAAGTAGGATTGTTGGTTCAAGCTCAAGCAATTGGTCAAGTTTTAACAGATGAAGAAATAGCATTTTTTTGGCAGATCCATGACTTCCCTGACACACCAAAACCTCTTCAAACTGTCATTACCCACAAAAGCTGCTTATCAAGCCGATGAATCTGATGCCTATGATACCTGATTGTGATGAAAACTCAACTCAGCAAAATTGCTCTCATGGCGAATCTTTCTAGGATGCTCTAATGCACTCAACTGAGGTACATAATTAGATAATCTGACATAGATTAATCAATCAAAGTGAGCCGATATGAACATCCTTTGATCTAGTCTAATGATGTGAATCAGACAGAAACTGAAATAACCAGTGATAGCAATATCATTCCTTATTCTTAGTATCTGAGTGAAACACAACAGGAAACTGTCCAGAATTCTAACTCTTCTGCTTAACAAGATGTCATGATATTATCTACGTTTGAACAATTAAATACCCAAGTGATGCACTACACCAATGTTAATCTGGAATACAAAAGTACCAATAAAGCTTTGACTACCAAGCTTGACAGATATAAAGAAGAGGTTAAAGATTTGAAAGAAATGCAAAATGTTGAAAACATTTTTTTAGGATCAAATGAACATAAATGCCAAGATAGTACGACATTAAGCAAACTCATTTTGAACAAGTGCAAGATAGGATTCTTTAATGAAAAACAGTTTTTGATCTCAAAAATGATTATAAAAATGGTAGAAAACAAAAAATTGATATAGAAATTACTTTAGAAAAGAAAAATAAGCAACTTGGGGATATATATATATATAAGAATCATTTCAAAGAGGTCATCTTGTCGCAAAACTGTCATATGATTACTAAAATCCAAAATATGTTATGATCATATCACTAAACAAGCTATGGTTTGAAAAACCTTCTATCTGAAGAAGAGTTCGGGAGTCAAAGCCAAATACTGTATGACGGGAATGTCATTCTTTAAAATGGATACATTGTGAATCCTTTATTCTGATGAAACATTAATTAATGCTTTTGTGAAGAGAGTCATTCAAAAATGGTTTTGAAAGAACAAGATCCATTGGTTGTAAAACATAACGTGAACACTAAACCCATTAATTATGCTATTCTTAATAACAATTACAACAAACGATTTTATTTGACAATCTGAAAATTATATAGTTGTTAACAATGCCCTATTGGAGAAAGCGACCTTCGTCTAAGCTTTAGACCCATCTCAGTTCTTCACAACCATTCAAAGTTGAGGTTCCAAAAAGAACTTCCAAAAGTAAGTATGGGTATAACTAGCTTGAAAGAGCTCAAACGCTATCTTACTGCTTGATCGGTTGTCAAAGAAAGAAAGCCACTGCCACAGCTATCACTGAGGGCACATGGGGGTTTGAAAATACAAAGGCTTGTTTTCGAGATGAAATCATTCCGTTTATAAAAGAATTAAAAGATAACATCAATAACATTCAATCAATACTTGGTTGAAGAACTTGCCGTGACCAAAAAAGTATTTATCAATGGAACAGGCTGTCGAACCACATCGCTTAGAGTCCAGAACTTACAAGTTAAAATGAATCAAGTTTTGAGTGAAAAGAACGACACTTGCAACAAGCCATTGATAACGAATATGTAAAAACTGATGTGAATTTGGTCCTTGTTTTTTTTGAATGATGGTTGTAAACTGTAATGAATGTTCAAAAGTGTCAGTGTCTCGAACTCAAGACTGAGCTTCTCAATAAAAAGGATTTTGTTGATAAAGAAACTTACGAAAAACTTTGTAAGAGTTTTACGACTCTTGAAAAACATTGCATCACTTTGGAAGCTGATTCTCAACTTAATCAGGAAAATTTTCAACTAGAAAACAGTGTTTTAAATCAAAATGCTCCAAGTTTTACTCAGTTGTTTGAATTAAGTGAATTGAGAGCTCAGTCTCAAGCAAAAGACACAGTCATTGTCAAGTTGAAAGAGCAAATTAAGTCCTTAAATGGAAATGTGGATGATCGTACAGTCAAAATGGACATGGATGAAATTGAGACTCTTAACATTGAATTGGAACATAGAGTGACAAAACTTGTTGCTGAGAATGAGCATTTGAAACAGACTTATAAGCAACTTTATGACTCGATTAAACCAAAACGTATTCAATCAAAAGAATAATGTGATGCGTTAATCAAACAAGTCAATATAAAGTCTAGGGAAATTTTTGATTTAAATACAAAACTTCAGGAACAAGGTTTGGTCATAGCAGCCCTAAAAAATGAGTTAAGGAAACTTAAAGGAAAAGCGTTAGATAAGGAGGCTACTGTGACCCACTCTGTTGATCCAAAAGTGGCTAAGGATAATATGGAACCAATCACACCCAAATTGTTGAATAAAAGGACTGCTCACTCCTCTTATATTAAGCACACTCGGGAAGGAGCTTTGGTCCTTAGGGATATAGTCGAACATGTAAAAGCGAATTATCCTTAAGATTCACTTTTAGTGTCTGCCTTTAGGTATACCAAAGTCATTCAAGATTTGCTTTCACACATAAGTAGGACTTGCCCTAGCATCAACAATTTTGATCATCAATTAGTTGCGGTCACACCGAGGAAAAAGGACAAGAAAGTTAGGTTTGCCGAATCACTCAGATCCACAGAAAACACAAAAATAGACTCGACCTCAAACTTAATTTCTAGCAAGCGCGTGTTGCATTCTACAGGAGTAAGACTTTCTACTAGTGCTAGCAGATCACAGCCTTCAGGCAATACCAGGAATGATAGGATTCAGCAAACACCAAGTAGTAATTCAAAGAATAAAGTAGAAGCTCACCCTAGGAACGTCTGTGCAGAATTCTAAGAAACGTGATAATTCTGATTATGTCTGTATTAACAGTGATGATTGCATGTCTTCTGATAATTTGTGTGTTTCTAATTCTATGAATGATGTGAAATTTCGTGCTAAACCTAAGAAGAGTAAATCTAAGAAAGATATTTGGAAACCAACAGGAAAAGTGTTCACTCAGATAGGATATATTTGGAGACCTACCGGTCGGACTTTCACTATTGTAGGAAATGCGTGCCCTTTAACTAGGCTCAGTGGATCCTACTATGTTCATCCGTAGAGAAGGCAAGGAACTTCTACTGGTACAAATCTATGTCGATGATATTATCTTTGCTGCATCTACTCCTGAACTTTGTGATCTATTCGCTAAAATAATGTGTTTAAAATTCAAGATGTCGATGATGGGTAAAATCTCATTTTTCTTAGGACTACAGATTTCTCAAAGTCCTAGAGGCATCTTCATAAACCAATCTAAATATGCTCTTGAATCACTTAAGAAATATGGCTATGAATCTTGTGACCCAGTGGATACTCCTATGGTGGAGAAGTCCAAACTGGATGAGGATAAATGGTATGTGTTTAATTACACATACCTTTTACCTTTAAAAACAAGTTAAAATAACCAAAAACGGACTTAAACTGCCAAATA
>BQNB010105554.1:0-19587 GCA_026074375.1 Tanacetum coccineum
TAGGCTCGGCTCGTTCGAGCTTTTTACCGATCCGATCCCGAGCTTTTCACGAGCGGCTCGGCTCATTTCCACCCCTACTTTTGCCATCTATACTTGCAACTATGATACATTTGCTACTTTGATACATTTTGAATTTCAACCTTGCAACTTTGGTACTTTTTGAAGTACTCCAACCTTCAGACGAAATAAAAAGTCTTGAGTTTCTGACCATGAAAAATAAAACTTTATGTAACCAACTTACTCATTTTTATTTCTATCTATAGTGAGTTTTTATATATATCATGTATGTCTATGTGATATGAAAAAAATCCATATACTTAAGTTTCTTTTATACGGAGTATATATCATGTAATGTCTATGTGATATGAAAAAAATCCATAATCTTAAGTTTCTTGATTATCTCTGACAATTAAGCCTTGCATACGAGTTATATATGTGAGCCATTATTTGAAGTTCTAAAAAGTTTATATGTAAAGTAAATAATTGATAGGTATATATACTTTCGTAAGAGCACTCGGTGTAGTAACGCCGACAACGGTGTTGGCCGGCGTTGTCCGTGTTAGTCAATGTAATTTATGATTGTCAAAGTTATTAGTCAAGTCATTTATGTTAGTCAAATTCATTTAATATGGATTCTAGAATACTCCATATACTCCTATATATTGTATCATTGTTATGAGAAATGCAAGACACAAATTATATCTCTAAACCCTTTCTGTTAGACGAATAAGTGGCCCAAGCCCGATTGTGGGCTTGTGGTCCATTAGGGTTAGGTTTGATGTTGCTTATTTACAAAGCTATCTATTTATTATAAATAGATATGCCATCTCTTATGTAATTCATTCAATCAATACAATATCTATCATATTACATGGTATCAGGCCTTCACAGCCGATCCCCAAAACCCTAAATCATCAAACCTCACCTCGATTTAACAGTCGAACTCATCACTCTGCCATGACAAACTCGAATACACCACCACCCCCTCCTGCCCTTACCTTGGTTGAAAAACTCTACGCGGTACATAACATCAATAGTCTCGTACCCGAAAAACTCGATCTTCAGGAATCGAACTACTCCACATGGAGTTACTTTTTCAAAGGGCACTGCAGCAACTTTAACGTGCTAAACCACATCGATGGATCGACGTCCACATCTGATCCACCAACCGACGAATGGATCACGGCTGACTCCATCGTAAAATCATGGATCTTTCTTACCCTTTCTCCAACGCTTCGGAAAAGGATGATCAGCACCAACCCTGCTTCGGCTAAAGCCGCCTGGGACACCATCGAAACCATCTTCCAAGAAAACAAAAGGACACGTACCGTTGCTTTAAAAGGTGAACTACGTGTCATACAAATGGGCGACGACACACCAGACGCCTACTTCTCCAAGATTGATTCCATTATCACTCTTCTTACCGACCTTGGCTCGACCATGGATGATGACGATATTGTCACCTATGCCATCAACGGCCTAAGTGAAAAATACGGAAGCCTTGCTCAAATAATTGCTCACAAAGATCCCTTTCCTGACCTAGCAACTGTTCGCACCATGGTCACGACTGAGGAGATGCGTCTCCGGTCTAAGCAACCGATACTCTCTACCTCCACTACATCAAGCTCACCACAAGTGCTTCTTGCTACATCCCAACCACGGATTCAAGACAACCGCAACAATCGTGATCGCGATGCCCGTAATGAGAACAAGACCGAGATCTGCCGCAACTTTGGCCGAGGTTATTGCCGCTGGGGGACGAATTGTCGTTTCATTCATGCCTCTCCAAAAGGCACCAACAACCCACGCCCGAACTCATCTCAACATAATACTCGCTCCATGCAACAAGGGCCTGGACACACTGGTCTTAATTCAGCCAGCCAACAACACCTTCTATCCCTCATTCAGGCCCAACAAAACCTATTGGCCCAGTATGGCTTATCCATTTCGCAGGGTCAGCAACCAGTTCAACATAACAACACAATGGGCTTAAGGCCCAATGCCCCTCCAGGATTTCAGCAAACACAACCACACCAGCCCACGTTCGGGTTCAATGGCCACCAGCAGGCCCTCTACTCGGCTGCTGTACAAAACCAATCTGCCTCCTCGGGTTCGACTAGTCAAGAGACACAACTGCCACATGCTTTTAATACTTTGACCTTACAGGATCCGGCTAACTCAAATTGGAACATGGATACTGGTGCGTCATCTCACCTTAACTCTTCAGTTAATAATCTTAGTACTATTTTTAATTCTCGCATATATCCATTTGTTCTTGTTGGTGATGGGAAATCTATTCCTGTCACCAACACGGGCCATAGCACGCTACCAACTCCCTACCGTACACTTCACTTAAATAATGTTCTCATTACACCCAATATTGTCAAAAACTTAATTTCTGTACGTTAATTCGTTCGTGAAAATAAATGTACAATTGAATTTGACGAGTTTGGTTTTTCTATAAAGGATTTCTAGACCCGTCAAATTCTCCTTAGATGTGACAGCACGGGTGACCTTTATCCAGTCACGTCTCTGTCGTACCCTCAAGCTTTTCTGGTTGGACAGCAAACGTGGCACCAACGACTTGGTCATCCGGGAAGTGAAGTGCTACGTTCGTTAGTTTCTAATAATTTAATTTCATGTAATAAGACACAGTCTTCCGTGCTTTGCCATGCTTGTCAGCTTGGCAAACACGTGAGGCTTCCTTTCTCACTTTCAGAAACTATTGTTAAGGCTCCTTTTGATATTATCCATTCTGATTTATGGACATCTCCTCTTACTAGTGTTTCGGGTATTAAATATTATGTCTTGTTTCTTGATCATTTCTCACATTACTTATGGGTGTACCCTTTACGACATAAGTCGGATGTGTTGTCCAAATTTATTCACTTTCGTGCTTATGTTAAGAACCATTTTAATTGTGACATTAAATCTTTGCAATGTGATCATGGAGGTGAGTTTGACAATACTGCCCTTCACCAACTATTTGTGACCAATGGTATTTCCATTCGTTTCTCTTGTCCCAAGACTTCACAACAAAATGGAAAATCTGAACGAATGATACGCACCATCAACAACATGATTCGTACTTTACTTTTCCAAGCTCACCTGCCACCTACATTTTGGGTTGAAGCTCTTCACATGGCCGCCTACCTCTTGAACATCTTACCCTCCACCGCCATCAACAATGAAATACCTCACACTCGCCTTTTTAAAACAACACCGAACTATGCGGATCTTCGTGTTTTTGGTTGCCTTTGCTATCCTCATCTTCACACAAATCACAAACTTGAACCACGGGCTACACCCGCAATTTTTCTGGGATATCCGACAAATCACCGCGGATATCGATGCCTAGACTTAAACACGAACAAAATCATCTTATCCCGTCATGTAACATTTGATGAGACAGTTTTCCCATATGGATCTATGACTCCTCATGACTCACCCTCGTACACATTTTTGGACACTTCGCCCAACATCATACATCAACACATCATATCCAAACTCACTTCTGCATCACCACTTCCCACCACCACTATAACATCTACTGCTGCTCCACCCAGTCCACCACGAAGCCCACTCCAACCGGCTCACCAAACACATGAGTCTAGCCCACTTCCCCACTCACCAAACGTCCAGCCCACATCAAACGCATCCACTGAAACAACTATTCCTACACACAACCACAATAATCCCACCTCGACTCACCCCATGGTCACTCGCTTTCGTGTCGGTACTAATCGTCCCACTCAACGTTTTAACTTACACGTGTCCACCATATCACCTATTCCTAAGTCCTATCCAATTGCTTTTCGTGACCCAAATTGGTATCGTGCTATGCTTGATGAATATACTGCTTTAATTAAAAATAATACTTGGATTCTTGTGCCTCGGCCACCGGACGCGAACATTGTTCGTTCTATGTGGCTTTTTCGGCATAAGTATAACGCTGATGGTACCCTCAGTCGGTACAAGGCTCGTCTTGTTGCAAATGGTAGCACTCAACTTGCAGGTATTGATGTGGATGAGACATTTAGTCCGGTTGTCAAACCGGCTACTATTCGGACAGTACTCAGTCTAGCCATTTCTAGACATTGGCCGGTTCACCAGCTTGATGTCAAGAATGCCTTTTTACATGGATCGTTATCAGAGACTGTATACATGCACCAACCTCCTGGTTTCCGGGATCCTCCGCAGACATCCAGACCATGTTTATGCCTTCTCCAGAGATCTCTTTATGGGCTTAATACGGCCCCTCTGGCCCTGGTTATCAGAGATTTTAACCGGCTTATGACTGACTTACGGTTTGGGATTTTCATCATAGTACCCATTGTGACTCTTCACATCTTCATACAACAGACAGGTGGGCAGACCTGCTTACTATGCTTCTATATGTTGATGATATTGTTTTGACTGTCACTTCTTCTGATCTGAATTACCAGCAGATTAATCCCTCAGACATCTCATGCAGAGTGTCATCCATGAACATGATTTGGTCTCACTTAATTATTTCTCTGGACATTTCTGTGACTCGTACTGCTTCGGAGGATGTTACCTATCTCACAAAAAGTATGCGACTAGAGGTTACTTGATCGGCTCCTGGTAATTCATAATTTGTAAACACGTGGTCTACACCTTTTGACCACGGACACCAAACATTTCTGTAAATGGTGCTCCTATTTCTGACTCTACATTATATCGCAGCCTAGCCGGGGCCTACAGTATCTCACTTTATCCCGGCCTGACCATTCATTATGCTGTTCATGAGCAGGCGTCTGTCTCATCTCTAGGCAAGACCCGCCGAGAGCCTCATCTCTCTGCTCTCAAGAGGATCTATTCACTTATCTGTACGACGTGGTAACAATGTCCTATGGATTACATTTATTCTCTACGACGTCATCTTTAGTGGCTTACTCAATGCGGATATGGGCGGGTTGTCCCACTACTCGTCGATCACCTCTGTTATTTGTGTTTTTCTTTCCTTGCAACAATCTTCTCTCCTGGTCATAACGAAGCGCCAATTTACTCTCTCTCGACTAGTGCTGAGGCTGAGTATCGGGGTGTTGGCCAATGCGGTTAGCGGAAACTCTTGCTGTTACGTACCCATTACGTGAACTACATACACAATTCATAGCCACTGCTAACACTATGTCAATTGATGACAAAATGATGGAGTACCCAGTCTATCTCTCTTCTTTATCCCTCCGTCATAATGACATCAACGCACAGAAGCATATCGAGATTGAACTCACTTTGTTCGAGGGATTCTTGTTGCTTTACCTTAGATGTGCTATACGCGTTCTACACGTCCCGTCACGTTATCAGTATGCGGATATCTTCACCAAAGGTTTACCTACTAGTTTATTTGATGAGTTTCGTACCAGTTTGAGCGTCCGGTGTCCTCCCGCTCCAACTGCGGGGGAGTGTTAGTCAATGTAATTTATGATTGTCAAAGTTTCTAGTCAAATGAATTATAATTATAAGTCAAAAGCTTATTATGTCAAGTCATTCTAGTTATCAAATTGAATTTAATATGGAGATTCAGAGAATACGACCATATACTCCTATATATTGTATCATTGTTATGAGAAATGCAAGACACAAATTATATCTCTAAACCCTTTCTTACAGTTCGGCGTTACTACACCCCACCAACACGTTGCCGAACGGCGTTGGGCTCGGCGTTGGCCGGCCAACGCGCGTTGGGATGGTTTTTAAAAAAAAAAATCATTTTACCCCCCTAACGGCTAGAATTTAAATTTTACTCTTTCCCCCCCAATTTTGAAATGTTTCATTTAGCCATAACGGCTGAGAGTATTAATAAAACAAGAATTTTAAATTTCTTTTCAGTTTCAAAACCCCCAAAAACGGCTGATTTTTATAAAAAACAAAATATTACTTAACCCCCCCTCACGCTGCCAACTCACTATATTTACAACACTACATTCCAAATACAAAATCACAAATACTAAACCACCCCTCTAAATTCAAATACAAACATACATCTCTTTCTGTAGCACATCAAAAAAATGTCTGAATTTCCCACAAACAGTTTCGATGAATTCCACCTCACCGGGTCGATGACAGCGGAACAGTTTCAACAATACCAACAAGAACAACAACGAAGCTTTTTTCCGATGGCAAAACAATCACAATCCTAAACCGTGGATTTAGATAATCTATTCAACAAAAACCCACCATCATCCACTCAGAATCTTCCCAAACACTCACTCAACCTCAACAATTGCTGATTCGCCAAAAAAAGGCGGGGACCGCAAGAAAAAAAATGGCCCTATCTACAGGGGAAACAAAAATGTTGAAGACGAGCCCCCCAACGCAAGCCGGTAAGCAAAGCAGAGGCCGTTAGGCTACCGGTCGCAAAGAAGAATTGTATCATCTGCAACATTCTAACACTTGGCGCCGTTTCCCCGAAGAATAATAATGTCCGAAAGGTCACAAAAGCATTGACACGTTTTTGGTATCCTGGTTTTGACAACGAGTTCACTTCGAAAAAGTACTATTTACAAAACCGTAGACGAAGGATATGTTGACTTAGTAAATGCGGCATACGTTTCGAATGCCAATGTAGCCAAAATTCAACGCGCGTAACAAACGGAGCCAAAACGTTTTGGGGAAAGTGGCATAAACGATGTGGATTTATTTGAAATCGGGCTCAAAGTACTACTTACCGTGACTGCAGCATAAGGGTCGCGTTATCTCTCAAGAAAGATGCATGGGCCTTTTTGAGATTCCAACCCTAAATGGACGCAATCTTCGGAACAAGTTACTTAAGCCGAGACGTCTCCGGGGCTAAGCCAGGATGATCATTCGGTACACTGATGCAAGACGCACTCCGCCCGACAAACAACGGCCACGCCAAGACAAAGCGCAAATCCGACGCAACGGCGAGCATCCGGTGAAGTAGCCAAATGCGTCATCGGCCCAATTCGGGCGCTAATGGAGCAGGAGCTTCGTCTGGAAACGAAAGACCGCCGAAAAGGCTTTCAGAAACTCAAGCCGAAAACACGACCGCAACACTAATTAATGCGATTGAGGAGTTTAGAGGTTTCTAGCTACTACCACCAAAGATTTGGACTCGAAGACGACGCTATATGAGGAATTCAAGTACAAAAAAAATTGCATCAAAAACAAAATGAAAACTGATTGGGTGATAGGACGACGAAGACGAAGACGAGCTAGTTTTTTTTTAATTTCGAATGTAGTTCTTTTTCTTCGTAATTCATTTTTTTACTTTACGTAATGTTAATTTATTCTATTTCGTAATGTATTTTTTTTAATTTCGTATGTTTTTTTTTTATAATGTAATTTGTCTAAAGTTTAATTATGAATGAAATAGTTAGTTTGTTAAAAAAACAATGAAATAATGTGTTTTTAGAGGGGTGTTATGAAAATAAAGAGGTGAGGTGTTATTGTGGTGTTAAAGGATTAGAGGAGATTGATGTTGGTGTATAGGTGTTAAGCTGATGTGGCGCTGCGAATGTGACACCCAAAAAACTATGGTGTTGCCAAGTTTATATACTCTGGGCCTCTCTAAGGATTTATAATTTAAAACACATCAACCTATGAACACAACCTAAAAAATACATTATTATCCTTCCAATTCAGCAACATCAATACCATATGATTCTTCTTCTAACAGCGTCTCTGTGCTATGTATTGATTTGCGTTTTGATTTCATGTAAAAAAAAAAATAATCCATCATCAACATATACTGGGCTCTTAGAATCATTAATTAAGATTGTCCACTATGAGTTTCAAACACACTACTCAATAACGCGTAGATTCATAGAAATTTAGAGCGGCGGCGCAGAGTCGAGCGATCTGCGAGCGTGAGAGTGTTTTGGTGCCAAAAATATGATTAGATGATGAAAGCTAGTATATAAATGACACAAAAAAGGTTTGTGAAACGTTCCGAATGTATCCAATATTTCTAATTCAAGTTGTTGCGTTCAATTTGCTATAATTAAGTATAATTTATCCAAGAAAATGCTATGAACACATTGTTTTGGCAGTATTATGGAGACAAACCACGGAGTATGTGTTTTATTTGTCTTATTAACGCAAGCACAGAAATGATAGATGCGAACATTTGACGAATCATTGTCACCGTCTCGATAAACACAATGCACCTACTTATGTGGACTTTTCGAATAATAACCATATCAATCATAATAATTACAAAGTTAACCCAATATGCACTTGCACCACTTAACAAGAATGCTATAAAGAACGGTTACAATCCCAAAGATTAGTAACAACCACTCTTAAGTATGATGATCATATGAGACGATACATATATAGATCAGGCTTCAGAACCGATCTTTTTAAAGTTACAGAAAGAACAACTAATAGCAAAAAAGCGTTGTATCTAATGCTATCTAGGTGATCTGTTTGGCGGTTATGTTGGAGTAGTTAGATCGGCTTTCGACCGATCTAATAACAAATACATTTTTATTAGATGATTTATTTACAAAGAACTTTGATTTTCCTAGAATTTAATTATACAAAAGTATAGATTTTTCAGAATTTCATTCATTACTATACACAATAATATTCTAGTACAACTAACTTTCATAGAGATCAACATTCAAGTTACAAACCAAAATAACTTCAACTAAAAAACGACAATTGCAACATAAGTCAAAACCCTCAAAATACGAGCTTCACATGTCCTACTAACTACTATAAAAATCCAAGTTGCCCCGTTACAAATTATATAGGTAGAGATCCACTCCCACCTCAACATAAGAAAAGCAATCAAGGATGCAAAAGAGTAAAGCTTGATGACCTTTGGAATCCATTTATCATACCGGGCCTGTCATATTGGTTTTGGCTACCATATGTTGTTACCCGCTGTCAACACAACGTAAAATTACAAGCTAAATTATCGAAAGCTATGACTTTAACAAAGATAATGAATTGCTTTATCTTAAAAGTGCAAATTTACTCAAAACTAAGCATATTAAGCAGGCCCATCCAACACTTGGCTACACACTGACAAAGCTTTGAATTCATAGTAACTTTTAAAATAATAATAGATGTTCTTGGCGGACTATTGACCAAGCATAGTGTACAGTTCATGAAGTCCACTTAGAGGTCTCAATAGATGCATAAAGAACTTGCATAAACATAGCACGATAATGGGTTCTTTAAAGACTAAGCATAAGATTTTAAAGGTCGTATGTTGTACGGAACTATTGATCATGGTTAAATGTTATTTTCGTGCATAGATGGAAATTGCAATTTTTTCTTTTAAAGTAATTCAATTTGTGGCATGAATCTGAGGTGCATCAAGGATAGTTAGCATGGCATAAAGACTAATATACATTTTTGTTTACAAAGATCGCTTAGAATTTGGTGATAAACAAACCACAATCAGTCTACGGTCTCAAGCCCACAAACTGAAAACCACGCATTGTCGATAGCGTCCCATCTTCACATAAAACTTAATGACCTCATTTTCACCCCCTAAGGTTGGTTATAACCGCACCATAAAAAAAGTAAAATTGTATATAAAATCAAGCAAAATAAGCATTCAGAGCATGACAAAAGAGTATTAAAAAAGATATCTTAACCAAATACTTACTATCACAATGGTTGGGATTCGTCATAGTTTTATTTTAGCACCAAAAATCAAGCACACCCACTATCATGACATAGGAAATCCAAAGCTGCCCAAGTGTCCTCTTGCTGCAAACTTTACAATGGAATCCTCCCAAACTCAATGCCCAAAAACCCTAAAAAGAGAAAATGAGCAAAAAATTGAGTTAAACAATTATACAAAACATAATGAAATTTGAAATCACTTTAAAAATTCTACCGTTCCACTTGTATGCTACGAGATAGTAGTCATTTCTTTCGATTGCGTGCATTTTCTTTTTACATTTCCACATATAGAGACAAATCCAAGTACCACATTCCGTGCTTTGGAAAATAATAAGAAGAACATGATACGACTGTATATATGTGCACACAATTTGTTATAAAAAGCAAGTAACTTAAAAACAACTTAAAATAAAGAAGCACTATCATCTACTTGTGTACGGTAACGATGCCACAAAAATCATACCCTTTAATGCTACTCTGTCAAAGTAAATCAACTGGACAGTAATGTCAGTAGACCATATAGGTATTCTGCCAAGTGAGACACTTCCGGGATTCAAGAAACCAGTCTGTTATTTAGATTGGTGAGGTTGCGCCGGATTAGATAATAAGTGACCTTGATTAAACACATTTACAACAACTTTTTTTGATAAAACACATAGAACGCTTTAATGACATCATCTAAATCAACACCACAACAACAACTAACACTTAGTCACACATACACCAAATATAAAACAAACGCCAAACATAAACCCTTGTCTGTTGGAATCACTTCCAAACAGCCCTATCTAGGGTTTAAATAATATTGCCAGGTCTTAATTCTATCTTACATAATTAGTTTCTACAATATGTTCGGATACTACGCCATTGGCTTTTTGGGCTTAAAGTTTGGTTCACTTCATATCAAGAGTTTTAGCAAATAGATCATATTTGATATGTTTAAGGCCTAGTGTAGATCGTTCATGGTCCAAGATTTTATGTTTCTGTTAGCTTCTCTAACCATCAAGACTAAAAATTATATCCATATAATGCGCCTAGTTATATGCGCCTCCAGCCTCTACACACATACAAAATATACGTGTAGAAGGAATCTGGTTATAGTCTTAATGTGCAAAATCATTACTAACAATACAATTATCTCTAAGTCTAATATACATCGAACTTCATCATGTCAACATTATCAGAGGGTTTACATCTAGTTTGGTAGTAAAAAAAATGAAAAATCTAATTGAGGTTCGAAGAACTAGAAAAAAAAATATCTAAATTCATTTGATAAGCTAAGATCCATGTATGTAGGAACTAGCTGTTCTTAGTAACTTATTGATGCGGTTGTCGTAAGGGACTTCTACAAGAAGTTTTACAACTCTTTAGGCAGAGTACCTAACCGTTGTAGTAGTAGTATAGGCAAGACTCGGGGGTTGTTATCGTTCTCTAGGAGATGAGGTTGGGAAGGGGTGAAAAAGGGAAGGATTGGATCACATGGTCTATACAAAATTTTAGAGGTGTTGAGAGAAGATTATTTTTGTATTTTTATATTTATAAAGTAAATCTATGGTTTGAGAAGTTGGTTTGTTTAACTACTAATTAAACTACTATCTAATCTACTGGTGATAACTTTATGATAATTAAATGTATTTACTTAATCATGCATTACTTATCCTAATCATGTTGCCTTGTCACACTTGTGATGATATGTGTAAGTATTTCCAGTCATGAACAGGAGTTACACCGAACCCGCGTCAAATTTAATAACCGTTATGTGCAACGCACAAAGTAAGGTATTATGACACTATTACCAAGCCCTAAGAGTACATTAAAGGTCATGTAAATATCCTTACTAAGACGGGACAACCATATAAAGGGGTAAGTAGTAGAAGACTGTTACCCGATGGTATACTTTTACGCACTCGCATTTCCTAGACGTGTACTCTCTACAACGATAATACAGACAACTAGCTGGTTTTCTAGAACCAAACGCCACCGTCATCAATCAAGATAGCAACCTAAAAAGGATCTATAATCTACGTTTAAATGCAATCATGACAACAAATACAAAAGAGGTTTAGCTCTTCATGTTATAAAGAAAGCAAAGAGATAAATCAATCACACAACACATAGACATATTTAATGATTAATGAAAAATAACCTTACTTGAATTAAACATGGATTCAAGGTAGTTCAATAGGGTTTTGTTGAGGCCTAAAAATGCCTAATGTAGGCTTTTACAAACACTATGGGATCGTCTCCCCAAAAGATTATACAAAGTTACACAATGAAGTACCACTAATACACCCTAAAATTACGAGGTATTAGGATAATATATAGAGATAACGTTGCAGCGGGCATCGCGTGCAAAACCTGACGCCAGTCCGCGGCCAACTTGGGTGGATTCTAGAATCTTCACTGATAGGCTACAACGTCCCAAACTTTCGTCGCTAATATCGACACCATCACTAAGAGGGCTTCACGACGGCGTCGCCCTATGCCTGCGACGACGTCTTCAGCGTTCTTAACAATACTTCTTTCAAGGATTTATGGGTGTAGGTCTGTAATCTCTCCGTTTCTTCTCCAAATAGCCCAAGTCCGTGTAATCCCCTCCAAATTGCCATCCAAGCTAAAAACCTTAAAAATAAACGATTAAGGCATCATACACACAATGAGTCATTATTTGCATGATTTAGGGGTTAAATGACACACTCGAAATACCTTATAAAATGACACCTCATCAAATACCCCTACTCTTTGGATACTGGCTTGTCCCTTAAGTAAATTGGCTTCTAACCTAGACATAGCAATATAGGGTCATTTACAAACCTACCTCTTTAAAAGCAAAAGAGTATTTTAACAACACAAACCTTCTAGATCTCGTAATTAAAAGCACGAAAAGCATACACTAGTACCTCTAACAAATATGTGCGTTTGGGATTCCTCCTCTTTCTCTCTTCTCGGTGTATAATAAATTATATAACTAAAAATAATCCATGAATGGGGAAATGGAAAATCAACACTCATTACACTGTCATAGCATATTAATTACCATAGTTTTGGGAAAGAGGATCAAACCTCCACCGCGCATTGGGACGCAAGCCATTATTCATTACATCCAAGAGGCCCCTTTTTAAAGGGTTGTGAAGGTGAGGTGTAAGAGTAACATACAATGAAAATGACACGAAAATGATGGGATACCTTTGGGTAGCGTTGGTGAACTTTAAAGTCTGAAGTGTTTAGCTAATTATTTATTCTGAATACAACGCTGGTTTTGGGTCTGCCACAAGCCAAGACTCGGACAAAGATATACAAACTCTACACAACTCTACATCAATCACTTTGTTTTTCTTTTCTTGACTCTATGATAAACATAAACATAAGCAAATAGCAGCCCACACATTTTTTACTCTTTTTTTATATACAATATTTTTCGTACACTTTTGCCCTGCCATTGCTTAAACATATAATACTCATGAGATAGCGTTTATAGGATCCCCCCTACTACTTGAAATTTTTACTATACATTATTATTTACATCTAAACTAATGACCCGATTTGAGGTGGATCAAAATAACATAGAGATCATCTAACAAACATATGGGGGTATTGATTTAACTTTTCTTCCCCATTCTTTCGCGAAATAAATACTACTATGAATCCCAACTCGACCCACAACTGTAATATATAAGATAAGTGACTTAAAAACAACCAGTAGTACACTCAATAATTAACCTTAGGGTTAAAACAATAATGTACTAAAAGCGAGTACATACAAGGTAGGATAAGGCGATTTGGGTATAACGATTGGTTTAAGGGTTAACAATGTTCTTCATTAATAGTCCTGTTTACCTAGAAAATTACGAGAACCATGAAAATAGATACGGCGCCGGAGGGATTGTAAACCTAGGGGTATCCTCACACTCAAAAGATGAGTCTGCATGATAAGGGTGTGGGTAGTTACATTGACACACGATGTGACCATCATAACAATTACAGGTTTTAAAACATGGGTTAATCCTAAATGCCTCTTATACAACCATAATCCGAAAAACATACTAATGCGGTTCTCGCGAAAACATCACAAAAAAACCAGTGTCTAGAATATTAATATACTAATTGATACACTCATATAATTTAATACCGAGATCTCAATGCTCCAGAAAGCGACAAAGACCACACGTACACAGCCCGTAAACATGAACAGACACACATGACATAGCTCACCTCCTTACTCGAGAACGCTAAAGGTAGAAAACTATCTTGTGGTATCAATAATGATACCTGAATTCCTAAAGATCAAAAGGCGAACCTCACTCTAATTTAGGAGAGGAAATCAGGGGTTTTTTGTTGCTAGTCGTATACATTTCCTATCCATGATACGCTATTAATACTCGTTTTTCAATCGATATGTGTCATTAAAAAATTTAAATTTGGGGTCAAATATTTACCTTTTTAAATGCTATGTTTGTATATTACTCCATCAATTTTAAGGACAAAAGCAAATGGCGCAAATGAAAGAATAGTTTCTAAGGCTTATGTTCCCCCTACACTTAAGTTGAACATTATCTCCAATGTTCTATAGAATTACCCGTAAAAACCAATAAAGGGAAAAGAAAAGAAGGAAAAGAAACTAGTACTCCCCTGGTTTGCTCAATAATGGAGAAGAAACATGCGATAACTAGTTAAATCATCCTCCAAGAATCGTCTAATGAAAACATCCTAAGATCTTCCAAGCTTCTTCTCATCAAATATAACTTGTAATCAAAGACAAAGACAATTACACCAAGCGTAAAAATCCAGGGATAGTAGATATACAATAAGAGTTTAGGGTTTTTCGACTCTATTAAAAAAACTTAAAGATAGGATGAGTAGAATTAAAAAAACCTCAATGTTTTGCAGGTTTATAAAAGAATTGTAGAGACTTTCTTATAAAGTGTTGAACAAGTAATATTTCAAAAATACTTGAAAATTTTCGAGTTTCCTGTGACGTGGGGCATTAGACGAAAGCAGTCAGATATCCTGACCTCGTGTCATGTGTCACTGTGACAACGTCACGTGGAAATCGTTGGGACGCCTAGATCCTCACACAACTCCAGTGAAAACTCATTTTCATTTTTGATGAAAAAAAATTTCCAACACCTCATTCTTATAAGACTTATTTTCCTTGTACAAGATGAGGCTGCATACACAACCTGAGAATCTAATAATTCTTCAAATCATATGACATCAAAACATGACGCAGATTTAAATCTAAACAATTCATTTAAATGTATATCGAATTTCTGGGAGTTTAAAAATCGATAATTTCCGCTACACGTAGATTTGTCTTGCAATATACCGTTTTGATTGTCAAAAACGACCGAAGTTTACAAACAAACAAGAGCATGATTACAAAATAATTCAAAATAATAGAAACAAACAATAAAGAATAAAACACAACGACACCCCAATATTTGAGAAAACTAAACTATTGATTATGCCTCCACAAAAAGTCCTGTATTCATTATTTACGAGTCTTGTAGACCTCGAATCACAGACAAAAGCACGTCTCTTAAAACGTTACTTACTCCTCATTGTCCATATTCACCTTCTACTTTAAACAAAGCAGGATGCTTACCTTTACATTTTATTTGCTCTTACAGTTACAGCCTTAATTGTATAAAGTCAGACATGATGTTATCGGGTATCTTATAAAAGTCAAACTAGGTTTATATGTAATAGGCTAGTCGGGTTCAACAGGATTGGATTGTAATCTAATATTGTCCGTGTTTTCGGGCCTCAAAACGCCCAATTTAAAGCCAAGCCCCGGCCAAGTAGAAAAAGCCCTCATACCACTTATGGCTCAAGGGGTATAAAAGAAAACCCTCGTCCACACATGGAGACGGGTGTTGGTTTCGCATTTGTCGACACTTGTAACTCACATTTCTCTTCTAAATCTAATATTCCAAGTTTCCTTTTCTTCTTTCCTTTTACTTCTTCCTAACCGGTACTCAACAAAGGGATTATTGCTGGTTTGCTTATAGTTGTGAAAGGATCATTCATAAGCCGAACATGTGGTATCACTCCGCTCAGGGGTGTTTAGTGCAGATTCGATTCGTGGTTCATAAAGCTCAAATCGTAGCTCTATTTCCGTGGCATATTAAGATATTTGGCTTAATTCTTTCATCTTTCATTTATTTTGGTTTATTTCAAAACGTGGCGTATTTGGACGCATACAATAAGCTCACGGTCTACTTTTTCTCTTTAGCTTATATGTTTGTTAAGCTTATTCGGCTTATTATTCTTCTTTGCTTTTCTTTTTACTCGACGTGGTGTTTTCTTGTGTGATTCGGAAGTGTCACAAGAGTCACGTCCTCTTTTAGTTTAATCTTCCAACTAGTTTTTCTTAAGTTTTCTATAAATTTTTTTGCAAATTTCGGCTTATTCCTACTTATTACAAGCTTATTTCGAGCTTATTTGTGTTTTCTCTTATCTAGTAAGTGGTCCCAACCGGTTCTAAACAAGAGACCAAGATCCACATTTTGTGCTTCACAACACAAGGACAAATTGTTTGTTAGTAAAAGTGGTCCTCACTAGATAGAGACACCGAGCGGAATATGTCACAAGTCAAGCGGAACATGTACGTTTGATATTTCAAGCGAAATATGCAGGTTAAATATGAAGCGAAATATGTTAAAAATGAGAAGCGAAACATGTTGATAATGTTAAGCGAAATATGTTAGACGCTGAAGCAAAATATGCAGGTTAAGAGACTAAGAAAAATATGATGAATGTAAGGCCGAAATATGCAAGATATTACTGTCAAGCATAATCATATGTAAAAAGACAAGCGAAATATGATAATTAATTTTCAAGCAAAATATGTTCAGAAGGTGAAGCGAAACATGCAGTATTGAGTCCAAGTGAAACATGTTAAAAATCAAGCGAAATATGCAAGACTGAGTACAAGCGAAACATGTTTAATTACATAGCAAGCATTGCAAGATACATTTCGAATCTAGCAAAATATGTGTTTTCAAGCAAACATATGCAATTCTCTAGTATTCAAAAATCAAAGCGAACATGTGCAATTTTTTGAAGCGAAATACCGTTTTTTAGTCCAAGCGAAATAGTCAAGTCTACGTTAAAACGGTTTTTTTCTATTGATTTTGTAAAATCCCGACAAGTCATTACTTTTTTATTTCCTTCTCGATTTTAATCATAGAGCTTTAAAATCCCATGGAAGTATAATTGCATCACTCCACACACAACCAAACAAAAACAATCAACCACTATCATAACCACTAAGAATCCTGATACCATTCACAACTTCAATAAACAATTTGTCACTCGTATTACCAGATTTGCGAACTTACTCATCAGTTGTCCTTCACATAATCACACCATTTCTCTTCGTGTTCAACTTCTAGAAAGTTCAAGAGAAGACAATACAACTTCATCAGATTAAATAAATGCATGAACAGTCTTCTCCGAAGCAATTCAGTCGCGCAACTCAAGTTTATTCTTATAGAAAACTTTACAAGAATTAGGTACATGGCCTATCCTGATTCAAGAGACATTCTCTCAAGACTTGGATTTATACTAGAAAATCATCTTAGAGATACTAACGTTGCTTAAGGGGTGTAGTTGATAGGAGAAGCCATAAAATAAATTAAATTCTCAGATGATTACAAGACGTATACTTTGACAAAAACTCATAACAACGATTTCGAACAACTGCTATTCATTTTAGAAATCAAAGAGCGTATGCAAGAAATTACTAATACAAGATATGATAGCTTAATCATTCTATACGATGCAATGCATCTTTAACATGGATTCCTCAGGAAATAACATGCTTGATATAATACCTTGCAGCACAATGAAAACCCAATTGTACTAAAGACGCAAAGAAGTCGCTGCGAATACCACAAGAAGAACCTTGCAAATTCTTCAATTCCAGCACAATGAATGTTGATAATCATTGAAAGGTCGATTTACGTTCAGTCATGACATAAGCACTTTTTTCTGAGAAAGAAGAAAGTAATACAGAGGACTGCATCCAGCAAATCAGCTAAAGGAATGCAGCATGAAGTTCTAGAAACAAAAGAAGTGCATAAGCAAACAAATATAAATTTCAAAAGCAAAAGAAAGAAGCATGGCATATTTTCCGATCTCTTCATCACACCTTCAAGTTCTTTCAAAAGGAAGACTTAAAGTGCAGCTCGCATCGAACATGGATTCAAACAGGACTTCCATGTCACTCCTTTAGTCAAGATTTGATACTTTCACAAGTAACAATGCACCCTCAACCATAGATCCAACTACAAAAGCTACTTGACATAAATTATTTTCTTCAAGAAGTTGGATTCCAAGACAGAGCCCTTTTGTGAATAACACAAACCGAGTTCTGAAGTTCATCAATTCAAGTTAACAAGGATTATGACAGTCAAATCAACAGACACAACTTTGTTGAATACACTAAAGAATCGGAGGTTATCAACACTCAGAAGATACACTACAACAACACCCTGGGTAATGTAAAGAAGTCCAATTGCTTAAAGAACACGTCATCAAAGACAGTAATGAAAGAGAGGGAGAATAAAAGACAGACGCAGACACCAAGGTAGTAAGAATTGAATACGAGTAAAGACTGGATATGGATTGGTGTTATCATGGAGAAAGCATTAGAACCAGAATCAGAATGAAAGAATAAAAAAAAAATAAAAAAAAAACTGAGATGACGCATGCAGTCAGAAGGAAATGATACAAAGCTGGTATGATGCAAATACAACCCATTTATGACAAGAAGCCCAATGCAGAGGTACAATTGTCTGTTAATGTAATATCTTTGCTTAAGACACAGCATACTGAGCAAAGCCTGAAATCATTGATTGAAGGTTAGGGTTGATCAGTATCCTGAAACATGTCCAATAAAAGTCATATCTTGATTCATCACACGTGATAAACAACAACTAATACTCAAACAATACACTCGATCTGAAAACATATTTTCTTAAAAAAGACGTTGCACAATTTCAAAAAGATTTACTAAGAAAGGAAGCACATTGCATTGCTCTTTGAACTAACATACCAAAATCAATGCATTTAAAATCAGGGGGCAACATAGTCAAATTTTGAATGAAACAAGTAATAAAGCCAAGATTAAAAAGGAAATTGATGTACTTGAAACAATAAACATCGAATTAGAATATAGTGTGGCTAAATTACGTAAGGAAAACGAGACTTTGAAAAAGCATTACAAAGATTTGTATGATTCTATTAAAATTACGAGATCTAAGACTATAGAACAGACAACTTCTTTGCTTGCTAATAATGCTGATTTAAAAGCTCAGATTTAGGAAAAGGTTATTGCAATTGCTGCTTTAAAAAATGTCTTAAAGAAGTTAAAAAGAAATAGTGTAGATACTAAGTTTGCTAAAACATCAGTCTTGGGGAAACCGGTTTTACAATTACTAAGAAACCAATCAGTTGTTAGACAACCGAATGCATTTAAATCTGAAAGGCCTCAAATGTCAAAACCACAGTTTGCCTCCCAAGTTGATGTGAGTAATAATTTGTCAAGACCAGTAACTCAACACTATTTGCCGAAGAGAAGAGAATCCGTTTCTGCAAAACCTGATCATATGATTGCATCTAGCGAATCTAGGGATAGTTCTAAGAACATGCCAAGATTTAGTTTAAATGACATGGTTCATAATTACTATCTAGATGAAGCTAAGAAAAAGACACAAGAAAGAGATAGGAACTCAAAAACTAGTATGATGCCTTCTGCTAGATTTCAAAGCACTGCTAATGGTAGCAAAACAAAACCTTGGAGCACTAATCAATCAACTAGGAGTTTGCCTATATCTAAGAGTAGTCGTGTAACGATAACGGCTGTGCCCCAAGCAGATCATTCTAAGAGTTCTAGTTCTTTCTCAGATTCCAAACACTTTGTTTGTTCTACATGTCATAAGTGTGTCTTTA
>BQNB010105555.1:0-17124 GCA_026074375.1 Tanacetum coccineum
TTTTATATTTTGTGATTATCAAAACGTAAAGATGTGAAAAAATATTATTAATGTTTTTAGGCATTATATTTTATCAACAGTATCAGATCCACAGGGCTCTTGATCTAGGATCACAAGGTATTTTATTAGCGAATCTATGAAGGAAAAGTGTTCAAGTTTTCTGTTTTTGGTGGTTGGCAGATTCGGTAAAGATTAGGGTTTTTTGCAAACCCTAATTCGATAAAAACAGGAAGCTATGTTATTCAATGTATATGACTTTAAAGAATGGTGTTAGAATGTCAAAGATTCAAATGAAACTAGGGTTTCATAACAAACCCTAATTCTATAATTCGAGAAGATTACAAGAAACAAGGCATGATTGATGTAATGGTGCGACTGAAGTAAAGGAACAACTGTAATAATTTTACTTCTTTCTGAATACTGATCGTGGTTTAAGTTTCTCTATTGCTCTTGGCGAATAGCCTTACTGATGTTAATAGAAGGCTCAACTAAAGTTACTGGTTCGTGTGTAAAGGCAATAGCAGTAAGTCTTTATTAATACTTCTCGTTATGTTTTAATGATGCCAAAACATTTATACTTCTATGGCAAAGAGCAGTTACTATTGTTAGAGGTTCAAGCAGGTTATAAGATAGCTTTTACAGGCTCTCGGTATGTGTTAAAAGGGTTTGCACTTGTTATGCTTAGGGTTTCATACAAACCCTAGAAAACGATATGATTTCGTTTTGATTAATACTGCTTGGATTCAATGTTATTGTTAGTACTGCTTGGACGAGAAGATTTAGTACTGCTTCATATGGTTTGTATTGTTGTCCTTAATGATTACTATTGTTTGGGTCGAATACTACTAAAGGCTACTATTGGTGAGTTACATTAATGTTGTTGTTACATGTTTATGCTGCCAATATGACGTTAGTACTACTAGCCTTGTGGTTAATACTGTTTGGAATCGAATGGAAGGTTAGTATTGTTTGTTGAAACTTAGTACTGTTAGAAGGGAGTTTCAATTGCTAGACATGTCAGATATCGGACAACAAAGAAATATAGTTCTCGGTTTAGTACAGTTCTCGGATAACACACAGAAGGAAGTTATTGGACAAAGCAGAAACATAATTCGTTTGGTTTTTGATGTTTACTGTTTGGATTTTTGGTTTTGGTTTACATGTTCTTAACAGATATAAAGTCTCGTATTTTTGGATTCATTGGATTAATTAGTTACGAAGAAGATTGTTTATGACTTATTTGACGATGAAGTGGAATTACTCGGGTACGTGTTTTATCATATCTTTTAGCA
Source organism: Tanacetum coccineum (assembly GCA_026074375.1). Classification (NCBI taxonomy): domain Eukaryota; kingdom Viridiplantae; phylum Streptophyta; class Magnoliopsida; order Asterales; family Asteraceae; genus Tanacetum; species Tanacetum coccineum. Next base: position 1,293 of record BQNB010105555.1, read on the forward strand.
GGAGATAACTTGTTCGTGCTTAGAAACGATGTGATGAAGACTTGACAAATCTAGCAAAGGTGTGTGATCTACAAACTTATGGTGCTCAATGCTCACATTTGCTATCACTTGTTATGTGTCTCATAGAAGATGAGGATTTTTGTCAAGAGGTTGCGATCTACTTATATTTTACAGATTTATTTATAAGTTTGACGTCACGTGGATAGTACAAGATATAAGACATAAGTTTGGGTTATTCTACTTCAGCATCAAGTTTGTTATACTTAGTTTTCTTCATCAAGTAATCATTAAATAGATCCTACAGAATTGAAGATTCAAGAAATGGTTAACATATGGGTTTCAAGGGAAGCTTATTGACAAAGTGTTTAACCATCAGGATATGTTCATACACCACTTAAGGTGAAAGATTTTCATTACTATTGCTAGTCATTATTACTACTGCTAGATTAAGTTTCTACTGTTTTGAATTCATTATTCTTATTATGCGTCATGGAGGGCAATTTGAGACATTAGAAGGCTGGATTAATAGTGTAGTATATGGTTTGTAGTTGTAAATATTTAAGTTGCGTATCTTTACAAGACCCCTATTAGATTATGACAAAAAGGGGAAGAAGATTACATAGTATTCATGATTTACAGCTTATTATGTGTGGTGGCATGGCAAGGTTACAAAGGAAATATGAATTAAGGGGAAATTTTTGTTTCATTCAGGGAGATCCATGATCTCAACTTCAGGGGAAGCTTTGATTAAAGCCTTTATGATGAAGTTCGTACAAGAACATGTTTGTTTTTATATCATCAAATAGGGGAAGATTGTTGGGAATTCTAGATTTAATGATACAAAAGAAACAAGTAATGAAACAAAAGGACTTAAATGCAAAACTGGAATTCTTCAAAAGATGGAAGATTTTGAAGATTTTAGAAGATCACCTTAATGAAGATAAAGATTCAGAAGATAAACTTAAATGTTTAAAAGATTTATTAATATCTTTATGCTTATTCCTTTATAAAACCTAATATCTCTAGTATATAAAGAGATACATGCGTATAGTTTAGGTGTGCAAAAGCGTGTGTGTGTGTGCACCAAACAGAAAGAATGTAAACACCGAATGTTGTAGGTGTTCTAGGCGTTTAGGATGATGTAGATGTACTAGTATTTGTGTATTAGCCTCAAGGTCAAGGTAACTTGATCATGTTACAGTTCATTGATGTAACCGTTCTACTATTAATCAAAGTAGAATTAGGGCTTGGAGTGATTGTTATAGTGAATATGAAATATAATGATGAAAAAATCTCTTGTTATGATATCAATGTTCTTATGCTATTTCCGCTATGCATATACTTTATGTTCATTGTCACAGAACTTGTGATCATGCTGAATATATGCCCACCATGAACATGACTCAGCATCTCAAAAGTCAAGGTGGATCTTCATCAAGATCTAAAACCTCAAGACCATTAAAACCTTTCCCTATCTGCAATCATACCAAAACTGATCACAATGACATTGAGTGGTTTAGAAGAGGTGAAGCACTTCAAGCTAAGAAAGCTGAAGTATTCCAATCCAAAAAGACCAAATCATCAAATGTTAAAAGATCAAAGACTCCCACTAAAAGGTAGGTTTCAAAGCAAAACTAACCATTTAACTTATTTGTGCAGAGTGACATCAGGAAACCCATCTGGTACCTAGACAGTGGATGATCAAGGCATATGACTGGTGTCAAAAGCTATCTACACAAATATATGGAACAACCAGGACCAAAGTGGTGTTTGGAGATGACTCAACATGCATCACTAAAGTGTAACAATTCGTTATTTCAGGTCATTTTATGACTTTAATTTTTCAATTATTTATTTTTAGGGTTTTACGCATTTACTTTTAATTTTAATCGTTTAGTTAAATCGTGTAAACTAAAAATCAACATTCAACGTAAATGGACACCAAACAAATAAAAGTTTACGTCAAGCAAGCATTATATTATTTTTACGAAAGTAATAATCAACTTTTGATATTTTATTTTATATGTTATGTAAAATGTTTATGTTTCGTGTTTTGGAACCTTTTTGCATACAAGTAAACCATTCTACCTATTTATACTCAATCAAATACCCATAATTATACCCAATACTCAAATTTTTTATAATTTCCTTATGTATATACATATGTGGCCGGATATATGCAAGTAAAACACAAAGGAGATATTTTCAAACTTTCTTCTAGAATGTAACATGTGTTATAAACTCAAACAAGCAACCAATCTTAGAAATCCTTACACACACCATACTAATTTCTTACAAAACCACTCCCCTATGGGCTCTTACACACTAGTCATTCCAACTCCTAAATCATGGTTAAGTTAGTGGTTTTAGCTAGATATTTAGGCTATAAAAGGGTTCATATTACAAGTATTTATACACTTCTCATTTCACTAGCAAAAATCACAAGTAAACTCTCTTATTACCCTCTAGGTCATGGCTCACAAACCACATCCCAAAATAATTCATAGTTTTTTATTTACCAAGATTACAAGCATACAAGTGTGGTTAAGGTTTATATCTAAGGTGTTTACAAGTAAAGGTGCAACTTAAATCAAGGGTTTTGCAATTAAAGAAATTAGGGTTTTCAAAGCTAGGGCTTGTTTTGGAAGCAAGGGTTTAAACACTATAAGTTAAGGTTTTGTAGGATTAGTGTGTTCATCATACTCATCATTCACACAAGGTTTATAATCACAACTCATACCTTCATTTCATTTATTATTTTCATACTTACATATGTATTATCTTGTGAAATCACCACCTAGGTTTTATTTTAACAAGTTATATCAATAATCATGTTTTATATATTTTTAAGCATATATGTTCATATGGTATAATGATGTTACAAATATGGTAGATCCATGAAAAATACTTAACTTGACCTATTACAAGTATGGGATAAATTATAAGAAGTGTTGTAGTTAATTTCTTGTTATAATTAATTTACATGAAATTATAGTTTATTTCTTTTATGTTCTTGGTATTTATCTATGAAATAAAAGATTAAATAGAGGACTATAATGTAGAGGACTTTAAGTATACACAAGATGGTGTATTGGACAAATTAGAGGACTTGTAATATTTATATCATGTTAGAAATTATAAAAACAAATTATATATATACACTTATGCAAACAGCTTACATATTTTGTTTTACCATGAAGTTTTGGTCAAAAATAAACCTTTTATTATGATAGTACATCTTAAGACAATTCCGTGCATATAAAGAACTTGCGAAATTGATTTATAACAAAGGAGATATGAATTTTACGAGATTATGATACATATATATATATATATATATATATAATATCTAACACTATTATAAATCTATAAAAATAAATATAAAATAATATATAAGCATATATCTATATAAAAATATAAACAGCTGGCCATATTTTGGTGATTTTATATATTTATTATCTGGTCACACATGTTTTAGACCAGTTTCTAAACAATATACTTAAAAATAGTACATTTTATGAGTATTTCCGTACATATAAGAACTCCGAAACGATTTATAACAATTTGATATGAATTTTCCCAAGGTTTCGATAATTAAATATATAAAAAGTGTTTTTCATATAAAACTTATTTTATAAAAAACATTCCTATACAGAATCTTATATATTCTGTAAAAAAAAATTAGTATTATAGATATCTCAAAACGATTTCGTGGATATAAAGAACACTAAAAACGAAATTAAAACGAATGAGTTATGATTTTTACAAGATATCGATAATTAAGTTTATAAGAAGTAATTTTATAAATAAACAGTTACTGTTACTATTCACGTCAAATTTTAATAAATATTATAAATATAATATTTTGATAGATTTTCTTAATACGAAACCGTGAGTATAAGGAACGTATAAAATGGAGTTAAAACCAGTAATATATGATTTTCTATGCCCTATTTTACTCTTTTGCACTATGGCCTCACATGAATAGTGTTGGTTCGTTTTTAATAAAAACTTTACAAAACGATGTAGTATGACTTATATAAAATTTATACATGTTTTTAACTTTATAAATATTATTTCTATACAATGATTAAACCTTTTATATAATAACATTATACAAATAATAAAAACATTAAATCAAGTGTTATTAACAAATAATCAATTATTGAACAAAGATAACATTTTTACAAACACATACAGTTGGACATTTATTATCAAGCGTAATTAAATATTGTTTCAACATTTATAATTTATCAAAAACTATTAGGTGGTGATGTAACTCTATAATTTATATGTTGTATTTATTTAAGTGCATTATACTCGTACGACCTATACATTAAATAGGTTGCATTCGGGTTTACCGAGAGGTTGCACTCATTTGATTTATATAATCCAATCATTTCACTGAGGTGAGTTCATAGCCTCATTTTATATGATTATAATGATTTACAACTTTTGGGGTGAGAAACATGCATTGTTTTACATGTTAGACGCAAGTACACTTTTAAACGAGATTACTTGTTTGCCTAAGTAGCGATAACCCACTGAGCAATATCATAAACTGTCAATTACTTTGTGTAAGTGCGAATCTTGGATTGTAAGCGCGAATGATATGAATAACGATCTATTGTGGGATGACATCAGCTTTCGGGTGAGTAGCGCGCCACTAGTTTCGAGATACCAGAACGACGAATGTAACCAGGTCTTAACTATTTGTGATGTTCCGGTTGAACACTACAACGGGCACATTGATATGCATTAATCTTTGCATACACATATTATGGTGGTAGCTTCAGTTCATGACCCTTAGCACATCGTAATTACATTTTTGAGATATTGTAGTGTTACATGTCTTGCAACTTTGAAATTGCGGTCTTACTTTATGCATTACTTAAACCTGTGAAGTCACCGACTTTATGTTGACGTTTTAAAGCAAGTTTTTTCTCAGGTCAATAAGGTACAAGAAACCGGGATAGAGATTTAAGTGCATTACATTTTGGAGATTTGTTATGTATTAAAATCTTTTACATTTATGCATGCTTTTATGAAATTTTCTTGCATTAGGGGTATTTTGATAATTTTACACTTGTTGAGATTTTTAGGTTTTACACATATAGAGGTCATTCTCATATCTTGTGTTATTGATCTATGAAGTAACACTCTCAGCCCCTTATTCCGCTGCGACCCTATTTGGGGGTGTTACATAAAGGATATGGTTCTATTAAATGCAATGGTATAGTTTCACAAAAGTAGTATTTATAAATGGTCTCAAATATAATTTAGTTAACATGAGTCAACTATGTGATGCTAAATATATTATTCAGTTTGATGAGAAAAGAGGAACAATCTTCAACTCTAAAAAAAAGTTGTTATGATTACTCCAAGTGTAAGAGATGTATATGTTTTTGACATGACATCTTCTGCATGATAATCTTGTTTCTTTGCCAACGCTACTGAAAATCTCAACTGGCTTTGGCACAAAAGACTTGCTCGTCTAAACTTCAAAATAATCAACCAACTGGCAAAACAAAATCTTGTTATTGGTCTTCCCTCACTTGTTTACTCAAAAGACAAACCATGTTCATCATGTGAAAAGGGAAAGCTGTTGGATTTAGTGTCCAAGTTCATAACTAATTGGTAAGACTGTCGTCAAAAGTAGAGTCCTTTTTAGGTTGCCCTCAGTGAACCGTTAAGAGAAATAATAAAAGAGATAAAATATTAATTAAAATTAATATTATATGTATAATTAATTAGTTTATTAATTTATCAATAGTTGATAAATTAATTAGAAGCTAATTATAAAGAAACATGGGCTGAATATGAACTAATATAAGGTGTATTAAGTTGAACGGGTCGGGAAGACCCATAAGGGACCCATGGGACATTTTTTGGGGGAATCCCACATCCCTCTAAAGAGCTAATTCAAGTCCCTTACTCTCAATATAAATAGAGGGGCATGCCAAGGCTTTATTTGCTAATTCTCTCTTTCTCATTCCTACTCCTTGTAAGAGTCAACTCGTGTAACGAGACCTTAGGAGTTTGAATCCCTTTTCTCTTTGGTTCGTGGGTGTGAGCTATTAGAGGTACTCTCGTTTGAGTACTTGCCTCCAAGTTCGACCAAGGTGGTCTGTGTGTGAGAAATCCGATTTTCTCAAAGGTTAGTATTTTCTTATTTATTTATTTATTTATTTCTTTTAAGTTGCTTTTATTTATTAGGTTAAGATCCTTTAGGGTTTAGTTTCCTTCTTGCCCTAGATTAATTGTTGTTTCCGCTTTATGTTAATCTAGTTAGGGTATAGAAAACCCATCACATACCTTAACTTCCCACGATAAGACTTGCAATTTAATAGGTTTATAATGTGTTTTAAATTAAAGATTGAAGTTTATCAATGACAAAATTTGCAAAAGTACTACTCCGTATTTATTTGCAAGGCATATCACCAAGGGTTTGAGATTTATATACTCTATAAATCCCTGATATCTTGCAATAATTTAGGAAACGTGAATGATCTAGGGTTTGAATCATTCTTTAATCTTTTCCCGCGATAAAATAAGAATTCTTTAGATTTGAAAACATATTTAATCGTCAAATTTTAAAGGTAACACTATTTATACATGAGATGTTTAGAAAATATGTGATACCGTAATAAATAACTTAATTGAGTAAAGTTTTTATTAAAATGTATGATACGAAGATGTATGCATGCTTCTTCGCTTCTTTGTGCGTTCAATGGAGCTACCGAGAACTTTTTATAGGATGATGTCAAGATTAAAAGTATTAATTTAAAAGTACTAAAACAAAATTTCCGTTTTAGATATAGCAAATGTGAATAGTATACTAGCCCATGAAAACCATACATCTCTTATATGGGCTGTTAATGGAGCGTGTGTGATTTACCGACACATTAATAAGAGAACATAAGTGAGAGGTGATGTGGGACTCGTGATTCTCGAGCCGACTCGAGCCGAGAACCACGCGGGTTTTTGCATGGTTAAATTCACCATCTTATTCATGATCCTCGGCATCCCAGTCATGAATAGTAGATGAGCATATCCAAGATTAACATGCCATTGATCAAAATCAATGAATCTCAAAATAACTAGGAATTTCATAAAGAATAAAATTACAAAGACATTGTCTACCTAAAATAAATTTGTGATGTGATTACGACAACCCTCTTCATAAACGAATCTAAAATATGGATCCTAGCCTTAATTTAAGATTGGGTAATTAATTAAGGTATACCCATGCTAACTAAAATTATTTTATCTTATAGATGTCTACTGAAAATGGTGTCAATCCTCTTGCTCCAAATCCCGCACATAACACAAACTTCTCATTACTCTCAATTCTTGGGAGGGAAAGACTCACCGTACCTAACTATATGGACTAGATGCGAAACCTTAGGTTCACCCTAAGGTACGAGAACAAAGAGTATGTTCTCGATGAGCAAATTCCCATAATCGATGATGATTCAACCCAAGAAGAGATTGAAGCTCACCAAAAGCACTATGATGATGCAAACAAATTGTCATGCATCATGGCATCTTCCTGAAACCCTGAATGCAAAGACTTTTGAGGAAAATTGGCTTATGAAATGAGACCAACAGCTAAAAGAAAATGTTTCAGTGTAAAAAGAAGCAGGAAACTGCCTTAATGTTGTTAAATCCCTCATGGCTTGCAAGCCGAAACCTAGAGCCTTTATTTGTGCTTTCGTCTTAGAGATGAAAGGGTACTGTAATAGATTGGAATCTCTAAACATGGTGTTCGATGCTGAGCTTTCTATCAACATAATCCTATCCGGTCTGCCAGTTGATTACAATTAGTTTATGCTTTCATATCAAATGAACGGACCCCCACAAGAGACCTCAATAATGGACTCCATAGCTTGTTGGTAAAACCGCTGAGAAAGGGATTAGAAAATTGATGTGCCCTCTTACTTCAGCAGCTTTGTGTTAACTGTTGGTATAATGCAAAGAAAAGAAAGGACTTCTCATTCAACTGGAAAGGAAAGGCCCGCAAAGGGAAAAAAAATGGTTTTTGCCTTGGTCGTGGTGGGTATAAGAGGGAAAGTCTGAATCTGGAATAGCACCTACAAGCATTCAAAGGAAGCAGTGTGCTTCTCTATAACATAAAGGGGCTTTGGAAGCGTAGTGCCCAAAAGTATCTGAAGGACCTCAAAGTACGGTGAATGGATAAAGGGTGGTCACTAGGTATATTTATGATCAAATGTACAATTACTTCAACTTTGGATTCAGTGTGCCTGGGAATACAGGGTTTTGTGTGTGGTACTCACATTTGCACTATTTTGCAGGGTCTAAAGGAAAGTAGGAGGTTGAAGCATAGAGAGCTCAACTTAGTCATGGGAAATAGGAAAATCATGCATGTGACAAGGATTGGAAAGTACGAGCTCATGCTAAAAGTCTGGAGTTAGGATTGATTTAATATAATTGTATGTTATTTCATCAGAAAAGACAAGAAATTATTTCATTTCATGCTTTGTTTATGATGGTTATAAATTTTCATTTGATAATGAGAATGGAGATATTTTGGTTTATTCAAATGGTTGTTTTATGTTTAAAGCTTCTTCTTGCAAAGGCATATATAAAACTGTTGAATGTATAGTCATAATGGCAATGTGATTTTAAATGTTGGTTCGTCTAATGAGATTGATAAATCAAAATTGTGGCATTCCCGTCTTGGGCACGTAAACAAGAAGCCCATCGTCCAACTCCAAAGGATGAAGTGTTTAGAATCATTTCGATTGCAAATCGGATGATGATGTATATTGACTGAGTCTGCTTGGTTGGGCAAAATGACTAATTACCATTACAAGATAGTTTTATTGTGAAGATGTGAAGGATTATTAGATTTAGTACACAGACCATTTTGATCTGCTACAAAAGATAGAAAACGCTGCTACGTTACGTTTACTGATGATTTCAGTAAGGTATAGATATGATTTATCCTGATATAAAATAAGTGGATACTTTATTATTCAACAAGGTATCCCAAAAAAACAAGGCTATCGAACCAAACTGGGCAGAAAGATAAAGGTACTCTGATTCAATAGGGGGGAGAATACTTTAGTATCGAATTTTTTGATTATCTTAAAAATTGTGGTATAGTTTCACAGTTAACTCCTCCTAGAACACCACAACTAAATGGAGTTGCTGAGAAGAGAAATAGAACCCTTTTAGACATGGTTCGATCTATGAAGAGTTGAGCAACACTTCCAATAAGCTTCCGGAGTTACGCATTAGAGACAACCACCCATATCTTAAATCTTATACCCACTAAGAAGGTTTCAAAAACACCTTTTGAGATTTAGAAGGGAAAACGTCCTTCTCTTGGGAACATCAAAATATGAGGTTATGAGGTTTTTGTTAGACGAAAAGCTCAAGACAAACTAGAAGCCAGATCTAAAAAGTGTCTTTTCATCAAGTTTTTTCCTATAAGAGTCTTGGATATTTGTTTTAAAACCCAAGGTAATGGGTATTGTAGCTCGAAGAGGAGTGTTCCTTGAGAGAGAAATGATATCTAAAGAGGACCGTAGGGACGTAAAGATAGACCTTGAAGAAATTCAAGAGTCTGCCGATGAAGAACCTATAGTGAACACTGACACTCAACAAGAGATGGTGACACCTGTTAAGCCTGATGATATATCCTTACCCATTCATAGAAAAAGTGGTAGAGTAAGCAAGCCTCCTTAGTTCTACAATGGTTTCCATATTGAAAAGGACAAGATTAGTAATAGTACACTAAGTGAATTGGATGAGCCTGCTAACTACAAGGAAGCGATGGCAAGCCCTAAGGCTGCTAAGTGAAAGGAAGCTATGAAAAATGAGATTCAGTCTATGTATGACAACCAAGTTTGGAATTTGGTTGACACTACACTCGGTCTTAAGACGGTGGGATGTTGGATCTTCAAGAAGAAGACAGACATGGATGGGAAAGTACACACGTATAAAGCTAGGTTGGTAGCGAAGGGTTATACTTAAACCCACGGGATTGATTATGAGGAAACCTTCTCACCAGTAGCTAGAATAAAGTCAATTAGGATAATGCTTGCCATAGCTGCATTTCATGATTGTGAAATATGGCAGATGGATGTCAAGATCGCTTTCCTTAACGGAAAATTGACAACGGATGTGTTTATGGCATAACCAGAAGGTTTTGAAAATGAAAAGTATCCTAAAAGAGTGTGCAAGCTTTAAAAGGCCATTTATGGACTTAACAGGCTACTCAAAGCTGGAATCTCTGCTTCTATGAGAAAGTCACACAGTTTGGATTTTTAAGAAGCGAAGATGAGTCCTGTATATATGTCAAAGTCAGTGGGAGTGTTGTAGTCTTCCAAGTATTATATGTGAATGATATACTACTCATAGGAAACGATATCCTAATGTTACAAAGTGTAAAATACTGGTTGGTGAAATATTATGCTATGAAAGATTTGGGAGATGCATCATATATTCTTGGTATAAAGATTTACAGAGATAGGTCAAAACGTCTTATAGGACTTAGTCAAGACATAAACTTAGATAAAATTTTGAAAAGATTCAAAATGGAGAACTCTAAGAAAGGGAATCTACCCTTACATCATGGCATAAAGATTAGTAAGGAATCTTTGTCGAAAACTAATTCAAGATAAACTGGGATTAGAATGAGTCGGCAGTCCCATATGCTTCGCTGTTTAGGATTGATCATGTATGCCATTGAAGTTGTACAAAGGGCCTGATGTCTCATTTGCTTTCTTGAACTGGTGAGTCGAAATCCCATAGCAGATTCTAGTGAGGTTATGGGATAGCTGTAAAAGAATGTTTTAGTATTTAAGGAAATATAAAGACAGGTTCTTGTTTGGTGGAGGAAGAAAGGACTAGCCGTGACTGGTTTTATTATGATGCAAGTTGGCAAATAGATAAAGATGATAGTCGTTCACAGTCTGGTTGGGTATTCTTACTGAATGGGAGAGCGGTGACATGGAAAAGTTTAAAGCAAGATACAGTGGCAGAATCCACATGCGAGTCCGAGTATATTACAGCTTGTGAGGCTTCAAAAAAAGCTATCTGGATCAAGAATTTCATTGGAGATTTTAGAGTTTTTCCAACAGTACAAGACCTCATTGAAATATTCTGTGATAATAAGAGTGCAGTCGCCTTGACTAAAGAACCCAAGGATCAAGGAAAGTCAAAGCATATTGAAAGAAAATACCATTTTGTTCGAAGCAAAATAGAAGAAGGACACGTGATTGTGAAGCACATACGATCAGAGGATAATCCAGCTGATCCATTCACAAAGGCATTGGCTAAGTCCAGACACGATAAACATGCTAGGAGCATAGGATTAAAAGATAATATTTTAACAACCCGAATTTAAGATCGATATTTAAAACCGAACTCTAATTTTATTTCTATTTTTTATGGAATTTATTATTTTAGTTTTTAGCCGTTTTAACGAAAATTGTCGTTTTAGCTATTACGAGTCGTGCTTTGGATATTTATCCGTTATAGCATTCTAGAAATTGGTAATTTATTGATAATTTCATATTTTATCCCCGGAAGCTTAATTATGTCTATTTTTGTACTTTTTGACTTTTCTCGCGTTTTTGCCGAAACCGTTTCAAAATAGTACTTTAACACTTTTAATATTTTAACTAAGTGTTTTAAATCAAAATAATGTGGTATATATGTTTATAAAAATAAAGAAACATAATAAAGAAACCAAACACCTTTTATTATCTAATTAACTCCTACAAAACTAAAATTCAAACACCCCTTTATATTTATTTACCTCTTTCACCAAAACCAAACACACACACATTTGATAAAAAAACAACTCCCTACTCCTCCACCTCCCATGGCTGCCAATTTTACCATATCCACCACCATCATTTTACTAAATTATTGAACATATTTTAGCATCATAACATCATCTTAGAACCACTTGCAAAGTTTGGTTAATTTTCATGAAGATTTGAAGGTGTTTTTGGGGACTTTTCTTGAAGTTTTGATTGGGGTTTTATATTATCAAGTGAGAAACATTATTTTGGGTATTTAGAAGAAAAGTATTGAAAGATTTTGGGTGCTTCATGGTCCAAAAATCAGCCACCAAGTCAAGTGGTTGTTTGTGTTGATTCACTAGTTTTAATCCTAATCTTGTAAGTTTGATCTTTAATTCTTGATTTATTTTGATTTTGGCCATGCATTTTAGCCATGGTTCCTGGAAATAATTATATTTTTGATGTATGAGATGTGTGGAAGAGATGGATATGGCATTGCATGTGGTGGTTGTGTCTTAGAATTGATGCTTGGATGGATTTTGAGGTATATTATAAGGACTGTTTCCAGGTCAGTAGCAAAACATGGCTTTTCTCAATAATTTTTGACTTAGAGCCTACTGTTAAGTTACATGGATGGATAGATGTTTTTCTAAGCCACATGTGGCTAATTGGATGGTTTATCAACTCCTCCGGATGAGGGAATTATGGCCAAATTACTAAAACTAGTCAAAATCCGAGTCTCAGACTTCTTAGGGTGAAAAGTCAAAAAATTTGTACTATAACATATAAATATGCATAACTTTAGGTGATAGGTAAACATTTAAATTAAACATGAGCGGTGGTTTTAGCCTTTACGGATAAACGGTTTGGGAAATACGCCAATATTGGTGTTTGGTAGGAAAACTTGGGACTGATGCCGCCAAAGCAGTAATTTAAGGGTTAATTTCTGACAACCTTGTTATGGTCTTAAGAAGGTCTAGATTTTAGTGGGGGTTGTGAAATAAGTTCAAGGGTATATGTGTCAGAGTTTTGGCTTAGTAGAGCCAATATCTCCTCCGGATGAGTGAGATATGGTCGTTTTACGGAAATTAGTCAAGTCTGAAACATCATTTGGAAAAGGAGTTTAAATCAAGGTTAATACTATAACACCTTGTGTTTTCAAGTCATTGACGACGTCGATAAATCCACAATGTACCTTTTGTATTGTACGCGTTTGCTTTAAATCGTAAATGTTAAGCTAAATCGCGTAAGCTAAAAATTAGCGTTCAATGTAAACGGGCATCAAACAATTAAGCGTTTACATCAATCAAGTATTAAATAATTATTTTGAGAATAATTATGATCTTTGTTCATTTTATTTTTATCGGATACGTAAAGTGTATACGTTTCGCGATAAAGTACGTTTAAGCATACCCGGAACCACAAAAATATTTCTACGCTTCAACAAATAACCACGATTTTACCCAACACTCAAAGTTTTATTAAATTTACCCAAGATAATATTATCTTACACTTTGTACATTGGAAAATAAAACATTTCACAAATGCTTTCAAGTAAACACCTTTTATTTAAAAGCTACAACTTGTAACTTGTAAAAATGATACTAGATATTTAGGAAATGATCAAAATCATCTAGAAGCCCTTATCCCCCCTAACCCACGGCATACAACAACTAGGAGGCAAAGAGCACACATTTTTCAAGCAACTTGGTCTTTGTACATCCTTGACTCATTAATACCTAGCTAAGAATGTTTCTTTGACCAAAGACCATGACCAAGACCCCTTAAAACCCTCCTTATGCCTCCTTGACCACTATTGCATCTTTATGGACTAGTCTTCCATATATAAGCAAGTATGTAGAGATATAAACACATGCATATGCTAAACACTTAACCTTGAATCACAAAAATCACTCCTTTTGGCTCCTTATAGCTCACGGCTCAACCCCCCCTATAAACAATCCATACAAAATTTTCTACAACCTATACACATCTATACACATCCATCCTAAGATATTCTAAGGTGTTTCCAAGCATTGGATTACCTTTTTCAAGTATTAATCAAGAAAAGTGAAACTAGGGTTTTATCTTGGAAAGCTAGGGTTTTCATTGTGCAAGCTTTGGATTTCTATCTAAACAAGGGTTTAGATTACTTTGTTCATCATCATCATACATCATAAGGTCTACTAGAACCCTTTATGTTCTTATAGTTTTCATTTCTATGCATATGTTATTTCTATTTTAGTTGAATCACCATTTAAGATTTTTAACATGTAAATGGAATTTTTACTTGCAATGGTCATTTTGTACACTAATATACATGTTGTGTTATTACTAATATCATGTTAATATGGATGAGAAAATATTGTACCATGTTATTTTGGTGTAAAAATGATTAACTACAAATTAGGGTTTATAATAGTTTCTTAATATGTTTCAAGTGAAAGAAATACAAATGACATGTTAAGGTTAATTATGGACCTATAGTAATGTTATATGATCATTAAAATAAGGATATAACAAGATGAGAAGACTTGTATACTTATGGTTATTATGTAAAAATAGTCATATGTAAAACTAGTGATTTATGGTAAATATGAAAGTTATGTTTTATAAGTAATATGAAAGACTTATAAAACTTGGACACATGAGGACTTTGATGGACCTATGGACTTAATATATATATGATATATCATATATAAAGCATAAGACTTGTGGTAAAAAGTATAAAGTGGTAAAACATAAAAACAAGGTCAAAAATGGACTTATGAAAGTTATTTAAACATTCTGTCCAAAAGTGTTATAAAAATATACTTATTTTATGTTTTTATAAGATAATACATTTCACGACGATTCCGAAAAGGTAAGAAACTTGTCAAACGGATTAATAACAAAAAAGTTACGTTAAAAACGAGTTATACGTTAATTAAACGGAGTTTATAAAATAACTTTTATAAAACTTATATCAAACAGCTAGTTTAGTATTTTTAACAAATAATACATATTTTTAGGATTCTAAAATGATAAGAATCATGATTTTTCGATTTATAACGAATAAGTTATGAATTTCGCGGGTTTTCGGTAATTAAAAGTTTATAAAAATAATTTTATAAACTATGAACAGTAAAACACTATTCATGACAGAAAGTTATATTTTTGTAAACCTCATAAATTGATAGAATTTTCATTAACGAGAACGTCCTCAAAATAATCACTAAAAACGAAACTATAACGAATAAAATACGACGTTTACGGGTTTTACGATAACTAAAACTATAAAAATAAATTTTATAACTGATGTGAACAGTAAAAAGTACTGTTCACCAGGGGGTCAAAAATATGATAATGTCAAATTATGATAACTCGTCCTAATACGAAAAGATGGGCATAAGAAACGTCAAAATCGGGCTTAAAACGCAAAAGTTATGCTATATTTACTACAACGATAATTATAAACGTTTTTACTTATTAAACGTAATTTTACCAAAACCATTAGTTGGTGATTGAGCTGTATAGAATTATATGTGGTTATCAAAGTACTATATTACTAGGGAGTTTCATAATGAGGCCTCTTCGGGTTGGCGTATCGACGAGTTGCTGGATTTACGATTTAAAGTGTCCTAGCTCCTCATACGTTCACTACATGACCTCTTAATTATGATAGCCCGAACGATAGTATGATGTGACTAACATAGACCTGTATATGATGTTAGTTAATCGAAGTACATGGTACTTATACGACCTTAATTTAAATAGGTTGCATCTGACGATTTGCGTGACGCATTATCTGTGATATTTGGATTATCAGAACTCAAGGTGAGTTCATAGCCCCACATTTTTACGATTTCAATGATTTATAACTATGGGGTGGAAACATGCTTTGTTTTATAAATTAGACGCAAGTGGATATTTTATATTGATTACGTGTTTGCCTAAGTAGCGATAACCCAAGTTGAGCCCATTATCATGAACTGTCAATTATGGTATAACCAATTGGATTGGTCTCAGTAAGCGTGAATGTTAAAAATAGATCTATTTGGGAAACGACCTCC